>CAUYON010079207.1:0-51814 GCA_963573935.1 Arctocebus calabarensis
CCCACCCCTGGTGATACGGATCAGAGGATGACATATGTCTGTACATAATGTCTTGGGGCCTAAAGATTTCTGCTCTGTAGAAAAACAAAGTCATAAATCCATTTTGGGTTAACTAAGTGTGTGCTGGAGGGGTTTCATTCACCAGTTTCCCCTGCAGCTCTTTGTAATCTCTATTTAAACCCTTTGCTCAAAAGCTGATGCATGTCTAAGAAGAATATAAAAACAGAAAATATTGTGTTGATTTATAGAGTGAATGTTTTTCACAAGTTAATTATAGTTAGAAGTAAGTTAGGTAATGGTAAAAAGCTATAGATCACAGATTAAGTGTGTACGTGACCACCAGTGTACATAAGGTGGCCCAAAATAAAGATGATTTGCTCTTAGCAGGGTACTATTGAAACTTAAATGTAGAATATCAATGTCTTCAAAAAAAAAAGATGATTTGCTACACACCATCTGAAGAGTGTGTAGTCTGTTTCTTGCATACCCTAATAATTACAGGTGTAAGTTCTACACCTGGGGCAAAGCTACTGTCCCTCAAGTCTCCATTCACACAACACACATTAACTCAATGTGTCTCAAAACAGCTAGACATGACAGGAGGACTTGAAATGTTCTTGGCACATGGGCATGATGACTGCTAGGGGTGAAGGACGCCATTAAGTACCCCAAATTCTTCCTTACACATCTGTGCATGTAACAGAATATCACATGTACCCCATAAATATGTAAAATTAGTGTGTGTCAATTTAGAAGAAGATTTGAGGCTTCTGACTAAGGCCTGGATCCTTTCTCTGTAGCTATCTGCCCACATAGCCTGGAGAGTGGGCTATAACAGCATTACTTCAGATAATTAGTAAAGTTATTCGAAATAATGCACTGTTTCATTCAATTACTTAGTACTTATCCAAATTACGATTTTAGCATTACAGTAAATCAGGGTATTTCAGTTACCTGATTTCCTCGAAAATGTTATTACAAAGCTTCTCTTTTATCTACTAGTTATAAAAGGGCCCAGTCTCTTGAAATCTCTCTACGAACGGTTTTAGGGAGTCTCATCAAAACCCCTAATTGTAGAGGGAGAAAACATCTTTCCACAGGTGTCTAGACATTGCTCATTTGAATTCTGTCTTAAAGTTTTTCCCATTTTTGTTTTCTGGAGAGACTAAAGAAAGCACCTCCTTGTTATCAAAAAGGATGGTGAAAAGTCTCTCTGTCGCCCCACGAAGCCCACTCTGCTCCCTGGAGTCAGTCCTGAGCTACACGTCCTGCCAGACTGTTTTAATGACCTTCAAAATGCATCCAGAATCTAAACCAGTGATTTTCAACCCCGGGTACCACGAAAATTTTAAAAGATCCTTAATTCAATTATTTTCCAAAGAAGTTCAAAGCACAGAAAGTATTTTTTTATTTACTTTTTTTTTTTTTTGGATCAACATAATTTAAAAGTGTCACAGAAGTTTAACTACAGGTTCAAGTGTGCTATGAGATTTTTTTTTAAGTTAAGAAACACCGATGTACACATATCCCCCAGCCCCGACTCACACTTTGGTGTATGTCACCGTCACATCTGGCTGGGGTAGGCAGTGGTCTCCTCAAATTCTCTCCTGCCACTGCCCTTGACACCAACTCAAGCAAATTCCCAAGCCAATTCCCAGGCAAATTCCTAAGACTCTAGTCCCTCTCTGCCTCCAGCCTGACCTTGCACCTCCCCAACGTGAGTTCCATGCAGCCTGGTACTTGCTGAGTGCTTTCATCCTCCCCTTGAAGGGGGTTGCAGCAAAAACTTAATAGTTCAGAGTCGGAAGACCGGGGTACAAGCGGTACCCAATCATTTACCCATGGTGCACAGAAGCCATTAGTGAACCTGCCTAAATATCACATGATTCTTAAAATAACAATAACACTACTTGTCGTATCTGGCTGTTACAAACTCATACTAGGCATACAAAACTGCTTTTGAGAAAAAAAATCAAGTGCCAGGGAAATATTTGGTATTCATTATATTCTGACCTTCCCCACCTACTCAAAACTTAACTCACCTATTTGTGAAATAGTTCCAAGATAAACTAGTAAAGAATATCTCTTCCTTTCAGCCCTATAGCCCTGAACAAGTATTTCAGTACTGCAATGTTTAACTTATATGTGTTTTATATGAAACTAACCCTTACTCTGCATCATTTTTATGTGTTTTACAATCACTCATATACTTGTCGTCCTACCTGGACAATGTCTTTGCAGGACAAGACGCTTTCTTCTACTTATTTATTTATTTTTTGGAGACAGAGTCTCACTTTGTCACCCCCAGTAGAGTGCTATAGCATCATAGCTCACAGCAACCTTAAGAGAACCTCTTGTCTCAGTCTCCCAAGTAACTGGGACTACAGGTGCCCGCCACCATGCTTGGCTATATTTAGAGACAAGGTCTCGCTCTGGCTCAGGTTGGTCTCAAACCTTTAAGCTCAGGCATTCCACGCACCTTGGCCTCCCAGAGTGCTGGCATTTCAGGCGAGAGCCACTGTGCCGGCCAAGACACTTTCTACAAAAGATACCCTACAAGGTACCTTTTAATTCCTCACATATTCCACAGATGCCTAATAAAAGAAATGCACAGATTTTTATAGCACAGATGCAACCCACAGGGACGGCTATGGTGAATAAAACTTACGCTTCTCATATTGAAGGAAATATCTATTTTCTTTCCCATATTGAAAGCATATTATAGGTGGAATCCAAAAATGGAAAAAGTTGTGGCATGATGGTCTTTTAATAAAAAGATTACTATGACATGCTCTTAAATCAGTTCATGCTATACTCCAGACACAAGTGTAATATTTACAAGGAAGGAAACAGTTACCCAATTGTATGTTCATAAGTTTTAAACTTTTTTCAAATCACCAATATATGTGTGTCAAAAATCCAATCTGAAATCGTTTCAAGAAAAATAAGCAAGCTGTCAATCTTGTGAGCCTGCTTTGTTTCACAAGGTTTAGTTGCAAATAATTACTGAAATAAATATTTACTCGATTCTCTATTACGATGATGCAGAAAATATGAAACAGGTTTAAGGAAAATGCAAAACTGTGACATTGAAATTTGGAGAATGATTCTGACTCCTTGGTGGGATAGTTCCACGAAAATAACACCGAACAACAAAGGCAAAGTGAAGTTATCAAAATCAAATTGTCAAACATAGGTTTTCACAGATAAGCCTTAAGAATCTGTAATGATTAGCCTAAAACTAATTAAATGTATCTTCTTTCTTGTTACTTAAGTTGAATATTCTCAGCTTCTTGCCTAAAGGAATTAGCTTACCATAAATTGACCATTTTATAAAATATACTTTGCATTTCTTTTACCTGCATTTCTCTAGACCTTGGAGTTAAGCCCCCTTCGTTAAAATACCGGCCCTAACACTTCTTAGCTTTGTGACTTAGGGCAAATTACTTAACCCTCTGTGCCTCAGTTTCCTCACCTGTTACACAGATACTGGAACAGTCTCTATCTCTTTAGAGTATTGGAATTAATATTTTTACTTAATATATTAAAATAACCTGGCATAAAGGAAGTGCTGTGTTTGCTATTACTAATTTTAATAACTAGAGGTTAGCCAACATTTCCTTCCAATTGCAGACAATAAACGGTGCCTACATGTGAAGGGCCCACTCCTTCTGCGTGGGCTGAAACTCACTGTGCTGTTGTCCGGTGAAGACAGCCACACACAACGCGTGAAAGAAACAGCTGGCTAGGTTCCAGTAAAACTTTTTTTTATTACAACTTTTATTTACAAAAGCAGGCTTTGGGCTTGAGTTTGCCGACTCCCGAACTAGAATAGTTAGGAAAATGCTCCTATCCTAGGACAAAATGTGGCATTATTATTCTCCCAAGATAAGCAGAATCGTTCCTGGAGGGTAATGAGGGCACCTGCCTCACTGCACATCTGGGGGCCTCTCACCCGGGAGGGGCTGGGAGGAAATCGGGAGAGGGACTGAGGCTGTTTCAAAACCAGATGAGCAGTCGCGACTTTCACACACTCAGATACTGTGGCCTCTCCGTCAGACCCAAACCCTGACATTTCCAACATTATCACTCCCGTATTCCATGTCCACTTCAAAGTTGTCTCTAAGACTTCTTTTAACCCAGTTTCACCTTCATGAAAGCAGGAGGCGCATGTTTACAGCCAGGGAGGGAGCGGCTAGCAGGACACACAGTGGGGAAGAAGCCCAGAGGCCAGAGTGAAAGGTTCCAGACCAAGGGTAAAATCCTGCCCAAAGGCGAGGCGAAAGGAAGGTAGAGACCCAGTGCGTGCAATTAAAGTGGCTTTTACGTACAATCTCAACTATTTCATCAAACTGCTTAACACAGCCTTCATGGCATTTTCTTAGTCATTGTATTAAAGACATTTGTGGTCTATATTTAGTAAGTTTCCCCTGTACCCTTCTAAGACCTACCGTAGATTGTACATGAAACCAGCACATTGTACCCATTGATTGCACTAATGTACTCAGCTATGATTCCACATTAAAAAAGAAAAAAAAAATACAGTGGTTTTTATTCCTCTCCTGAGGTGGCAGGTGAGGTGAGATTCCTGACTAGGGAGAAATCCACACGTGGGCCATGGTGGTCTGGGATTTAAAGGGTTAGGACCACCAGGATTGGTCTGTCCATAGTTTTACTGCGCAGGTAGGTGGGGCAAGGTTAGGGGGGCCCAGACTGATTTGTTCACTATTTCCTGGAAGGAACATGCTTTCTAGGAAAGGGATAATTCCTGGGTGGCTGGGTAACCCGATTCTATCAGAGAGCCGCACGGGGGACCAGCCAGTCAAATACAGGGAGAACTGGGCAGAGCCTGTGGCTCAGTGGTAGGGCACCAGCCCCATATACCAAGGGTGATGGGTTAGAACCCAGCCCCAGCCAAACTGCAACAAACGTAACAAAAAACAGCTGACTATTGTGTAGGCACCTGTAGTCCCAGCTACTCCAGAGGGTGAGGCAAGACAATCGCCTAAGCCCAGCAGCCAGAAGTTGCAGTGAGCTGTGACCCCACTGCACTCTACAGAGGGTGACATAGTGAGACTATATCTCTAAAAAAAAGGGGGAGAACTGAGTACCCCATATCCTTTTTGAAAGGAGACATATAAGATAGCATTGAAGGAAAGTTAAATGTGATTATATTTAATCTGAAGAAGGGGTATTTAAATTTTCATAAGTTTGGATTTTAATTCTTTAAGCTTTATGAAGTAAAATTAATATGCAACAACTGCATTCCATTTAAAGTGTACATTGTGATTAGGTTTCCATAGATCCATACAACCATGGCCAAGATCAACATGATGAACATATTTGCCCCCTGCAGAAGTTTTCCCGGGGACTTTTGCACCTCCTTCCTGTGCACCCCCTCTCTCTGTCCCCTTGCCCCTCCCCATGCAGCCACTCAGGTGTAGATCTTTGACATTTTTCATCAGCGTAATTATTTTGAGCTTCATCCAAGTGGTTGCACGTTAATAGTTCACTCGTTTCCACCACGGAGAAGTATTTTATTGCACAGCTATTCTGCAAGTTGTTTATTCACTCACTTACGGATGGACTTTTTTTTTTTTTGAGATGGTCTCACTGTATCACCCTGGGTAGAGTGCAGTGGTATCACAGCTCACAGCAACCTCAACCTCTTGGGCTGAAGCAGTTCTCAGCCTCCCCAATAGCTGGGACTACAGACACCTGTCATAAAGCCCGGCTATTTTTTTGTTGCAGTTGTCATTGCTGGTTAGTTGGCCTGGGCCAGGTTCGAACCTACCAGTCTTGGTGCATGTGACTGGCACCGTAACCGCTGTGCCCCAGGTGCCAAGCCCAGACGGACATTTTGGTTGTCTACACTTTGGGACTAGTACAAATAAGACTTCTTAGAACATTTTCTTAAAAAGGTTTACGGAGACACATGCTTTCGTTTCTCTTGGATAGATGCATAGGAATGGAATAGCTGGATCACAAAGCAGGTATAAAAGTTTAAATCCTCTGTAAATTGTCAAATAGTTTTCCAAGTTGTACTTCTTTACATTCCCACGGCACCCCGTGAGCATGGTAGTTACTCCATCAACACTTGCTATTCAGTATCTGGCCGGCTGAGGAGGACCGATCAAGGGTCGTGGAGATTGTCCTTCCATTTAGCACATCACCAGTCTCCGTAATTTAAGACATTCCAACCGGGTTCTCTTTGTGGCGCTTAATTTGCATTTTCCTAATGGCCGATGAGGTCAATCAAGCTTATTTCCATGTGCTTATCTGCCATCCATTTCTCCCTTTGAATAAGTATCTATTCAAATATTCAAATATCCTGGTTATTTTTAATGAAGCTGTTACTTTTCTTATTATTAAATTTCGAGAATGTTTTAAAGGTTGCATACGAGTCCTTATCATAGATATAAACTGCAAAGAATATTTTTCAAATCAGTGGTTTATCTTACATTCTGAAGCCTTTTTAGCTATTCATTTCTGATTTTTTTTTTTTACCACAATGAATGAATTTATTATCCTGACATGATTTGGGAATCCAGGGAAGAATAAGACGCCCTCATTTATCTGACTCTATTTATTTAACATTTATTTAATTATAGAATATTAGAGGGGTGTACACGTTTCAGTTACATAATTTGTTTTTATACATTTTGAGTCCAGGTTATATGTGTGCCCTTTTTTGATATAAAAAATCTTTTTTATTACAAAGCAAATTAAGAACTAATTAGTGAATTAAGAAATGATTAATTTGATGATAGATTAAAAACTACATTTCTCAGAAAATACTGTACAGATTGTCGTTTATCAAAGAATTAGCTAAAGGCTCAAATGTTTGACATTTTCCTTCTGTCTCTTCTTATTCCTCCTCCTTCCCTGCCTGTGTTTACGGAGCACACACTTTAGGCAAAATATTCTGTCGTTCTGAAAAGGTTCAACAACTTTTCCCTCACAGACCAGAAAGCTAGTGTAACACCAAGACTGAATTAACAGGGACAGAAACGGAACCCAAACCTGAGAGGCTTACACACAGATGGGAAGGGAGGAATGAAAAAACATGGCATTTTCCCAGGAATCCTGAGGCAATCATAATACCAGACTTTAGAGCAAGTGGCTGGGTAAGCAGTCAATATAAGATTACACTCAACGGCAAGGTCTTCCAAAACTTCAAGGGCAAGTTTCATGGATTTTAATTGTGTTAGACTCCAGAACACAGAGAATGAAAAAAAAAAAACTTAAGAGTAACATTATGGCAGATCTTTAAACAAAGAGATTCCACATAAAAAAGAAAAATCACAGACTATCGGAAGACACCTGAAAATTCTAACATCCCAGCAAAAAGAATCTAGTGTTTGTCAAAAGTATAACACAAAAAGAACAACCAAGGCTGTCCAGGACAGTAAGAGTAATAAATGCATTTTATTTTTTATAGAGAAGTATGTACATATTTGATGAGTTTCAAGATAAACATCCCCCTGAAACCTCTGCCACCCAAGACAGTTTTACCATAATCCATGCCATAAATTTCCTTCTTCTCCAGAAGTTTCTTTCTGACCTGTCATTTATTATTATTATTTGTGTGTGCAATAAGAACTCTTAGTATGTACCCTTTAGAAAAAATGTTTAGTATACAACAATGTGTTGTCACTGTCTTACAAGTACCTTTTGAAGAGCAGGGGTTTTTTGTTTTTTGAGACAGAGTCTCAGTTTGTCACCCTCGGTAGAGTGCTGTGGCATCGCAGCTCACAGCAACCTCTAACTCTTGGGCTCACCTGATTCTCTTGCCTCAGCCTCCCTACTAACTGGGACCACAGACGCCCAGCACCACGCCCAGCTCATTTTTCTATTTTTTTATGGAGATTGAGTCTCTCTCTGGTTCAGTATGGTATCAAACCCCTCAGCTCAGGCGATCCACCTGCCATGGGCTCCCAGAGTGCTAGAGTTACAGGCATGAGCCCTGGCATCTGGCTTAAGAGCAGTTCTTAATGGTGATGAAGTATCATTTATCAATCATTTATTTTACACATGGTTCTTTTTGTGTCTTAAATCTTGGCTGAAATGAAAGTCACAAAAATGTTCTCCAATATTTTCTTACAGAAGTTTTAGAATTTTAGAATTTACATTCAAACCTCTGACTCATTTTGAATTAATGATTTATATGGTATAATGATTTTTATAAGTATCAGCATTTTTTTAATTTTTTGCACATAAAAATCCAATGTTCCCACACCACTTGCTGAAAGACTACACTTTCTTTGCTGAATTGTCTTTGCAACTTTATAAAAAATCAACATACGGACCTATTTCATATGGTCCAACATTCATATAAACCTATTTCTATATAGTCAATTCCATTACACTCATGCATTTGTCTATGTTAATGTTAAAACCTGCTTTGTCTTCAGTAGTATGGTTTTAAAGTAAGTCTTGAAGCCAAGAGATGCAAGTCCTCCAACTTTCTTCTCCTTTTATAATATTATCTCTGTGCACTTCTATATGAATTTGAAAATTGCACCATCTGCCATGTGCTCAATCCAGTAATCCCAACACTTCAGGAGGCGTAAGTGGGGGAGATTGTTTGAACCCAGAGTTTGAGACCGGCCTGGGCAATGTAATGAAATTCTGCCTCCATAAAAAATTTAAAAATGAGGCAGGCACAGTGTCTTATGCCTGTAGTCCCAGCTACTCAGAAGGCTGAGGCAAGAGGATCACTTAAAATCGAGTCCCAAGCTACAGTGAGCAGTAATCATGCCACTGAATTCCAGCCTGGACAACACAGCAAGATCCCATTTCTTAAAAAAAAAAAAATGCTGTCCTTTTTTTATAAAAAGTACTTCTAAGTTTTTGATGGAGATTATGTTGAATCTATAGACCAAGTTGGCTAAGACTGTCTCCAACATTTGAATCTGGCAATTCATGGACAAAGTGTATCTTCCCATTTATTTAGGACAAAGTATATCTTCCCATTTATTTTCCTTTAAAAATCTCTAAGCAGTATTTTGTAGTTTTCAGTGTTCTGATCTTGTACATGTTTTGCCAGATCTACCTTTAATTATTACATATTTTAAAGCAATTTTCCATGGTAATTTTTTTTTTAAGAATTAAAAGTGGGAGCTCGGGGGTCCATTGCCCACTTGTGGGATTCCAGCAATGGCCAGGAGTATTTTCTCTACTCTGATTTCATTGAAGTCTATTTGCCCTGAGGGTAAGATGAGTGAGGGAGCAAAAATGCCAGCAGTTTCTCTGATTGAGCATACCAGTTCCTATTGATTCCCTGTTTCCTTGGAAATCTGAAATCTGAGCCTTGTATTGGGAGAGCCTCCTGCTTGAGATCACACACACACACACATTTCTAGCTCCATGGTAATTTTTTTTTTTTTTTTTGAGACAGAGTCTCAAGCTGTTGCCCTGAGAGTGCTGTGGCATTACAGCTCACAGCAACCTCCCATTCCTGGGCTCAAGCGAGTCTCCTCCCTCTGCCTCCCAAGTAGCTGGGACTACAGGTGCCTGCCACAATGCCCAGCCATTTTTTGGTTGCAGCTGTCATTGTTGCTTGGCAGGCCCGGACTGGATTTGAACCCGCCAGCTCAGGTGTACGTGGCTGGCGCCTTAGCCGCTTGAGCTATAGGCGCGGAGCCTCCATGGTAATTTTTGTAGTTTCAATTTCTTACTCATCATTCCTAGCAAATAGAAATGACACCAATTTTTATATGTGATAATACATCCTGCAATCTTGGTAAGCTTACATATCAGTTTTTATAACTGTTTTGTAAATTCAAGTAGATTTCCTCATAGAAATTCAGCCAATGTTTCTGCATAGATAGACTTTAGAGAGAGTTTTATTTCATGCTTTCTAACTGGGTTCCTTTAATTTCTTTTTCTTGGTTCACTGCCTTGACTAGAACTTGGCTTCCAGCATTGGGTAGCTCAAGTGTGGCTTGTCCCAGGAATCCTCGGCGGGTGTCACTGATAAACATGTGAAAAGCAATCAGTGTAGTTCTTGATTGCTTTTCACACGTTAATCTGTTAAAATCAGAAATTATATTATCAATTTATACAAAACTGGCTACATGTGCCATGTTTTATATTTAATCCCTTAATGTCATACTCACACCTAAGGATTTGACAAAATCTAGCTCAACTTGATGAAGATCACCTTTGAAAAATCTCCAGCTGCTATTATACTTACTGGGGAAAGACTAAATGTTTTCCTCCTAAATACTAGGAAAAATCAAGATGTCCACTCTCATCTGTTCAATAATAAATTTAGTTCTAATCAATTCAACATCTACATTTTACTGTTGTCATTGGTCATCAACGCAAAAGACTCGTTTACAAACTTCCTGTAGGTCAACTAGAATAACGACAAATTCATTCAGCTTTTGGAGGCCTAGAAAAGTACTTATTTCACTTTCATTTCTGAAAGATATTTTTGCTGGATAGAGAATTCTAAGTGGACAGTGTTTTTCCTCTCCTTATTTTTAAGATGTTTCTCCACCGTGTACTAATTTGTGTTGTGAGATTATATTTGCTTTTCCCTGTATAACTCTTCTGTAAGTTCTTCCATAAAGTGTTCTTTCCTCGGGCTTCATTTAATATTTTCTCTTCATCACTGGATTGAAACAATTTGATTGTGATGCAACATACTGCAGTTTGCTTCATAGTTCTTCCACTTGGAATCACTAAGATCCATTCCTTTCATCCTACTTAGATATTTTCAGCCACTGTTCCTTCAAATATTTCTCTATACTTTGTCCTCCTCTGCTCCGATCTCTCTCCTTTCCAAGAACTACGATTACTCTGATGTTACGACATGTTTTGGCAACCCGTTTTTCCTAGGGACAGGCATTTCCATTGTTTTCAGGTGCTTTTGGTTATCTGTTTTAGTTTTGCCTCTTAAAGCAATGCTGCAATACTTGTTGAATGTCAGACACAATATTGATTGAATTTCAACTTGTTGGTTGGTGGGTATGTTTATATTCCAATAAAATTTGAGTTTTGTTCTGAAAAGCAGTTAGCTAGACATGAGCAAGGCAGGCTGACCCAAGCAACAGTGGGGCTGGGCCTGATTAAGACCCCGCGGTTGGGAAGTTCTGGAAAAGAGGTTGATTGATGTCCCAGGATGGACAGACAGATACAGACAGTTAGGTTGACCTGGGCTGTTTGGGGAATGTTGATACAGGACTGGTGGGGGTGGGGGTGCCTCTGCCTTGGCAGTGTTGGCGGGGTGGCACAGAGCAGAAGAACCAGCAGGCTGGAGGCTCCAGTAGTCAGAGGGGCCAGACAACTGCTGGAGACACACCAGCACCTTAGATTTCCCTCCCCTTGCACTTGCCAAGGAACAGGGAACCCCCCATTTCCTAGGCCTGGTCAATTTCAAGCAAATTTCCTAGGCCTGGGAATGAAAGGCCTGGGAATGTAGCCATTCTTTTGCTAATGACCCACGTTAAATGTACCTACAGAGGGCAGGTGCAACTATATATGCCCTGGACAAAGAGCCCAGGAGACAGAGAGAGAGAGCTCCCCCCACACACACTTGGTTTGTTTCTCTCTGCCAGGAGCTCTGGTGTTTCTGTACTCTTTTCTATAAATAAATCCTGTCTTACCACTGATCTGTGGTCTGTGAATTCATTCTTCAAATCACCAAGACCAAGGACCTACCAAAGACGAAATTCCAGTATCAATAGGGTTGATCAAGATCCTCAGTGGACCAATCATAAAATGAGTAAAAAACTGGGAAACTTTCCAAGGAGGAGTTGGTACTTCCTCAAAATTGAGCATAAATTCTAAACACTGTGTTTTCTACGGGGCCTTCAGTCACTAGGACGGGGCCTGGTCTGCCATACAGATCATTAATAAACTCTTTCTCTTGCTAAACTCCTACTTGTTCAATTGAATTATTTCAGTGACTACCTTGAACTACCACATGTTTCCAACAGATCCTTTCTGGTATTTTCCCCCCTAGCTTTGTTAGATAAAAGCAGAGCAGAGTCTAGTGTGGGGCTAAGTCTCTCTCAATGCTACGGCCAAACTCTTGTCAGTATTCCATGCGATGTGCAGTGAATTATGAAGTTTGCAGCCCCACTGCATGGTAGCGGGCACCATGCCTGCTCTCTCTGAGCCCTGAGGATGTGTTTATTTTCTGGTCCAGTCAGTCTTCTCAATGCACTCACTACTCAGCAGTCAGCTAAGCATTTGGGCTTGGACACAGGGCTTCTCTGAAGGTCTCCAGAGTTCTTCTCTACACAGCTTTCTCCTCTCTGCTACTTTGCCCTGAAAATTCCAGTTGCCTTAAACTCCTGGACTCTAAGCTCTCCCTCATCAACAGAAGAAGACTCTGATCCCTATTTAATTCTCCAACCTGTTTTATAGACAGCAAGCCAAGACAACCACAGGGCCCACTTTCTCTATTTAGCACTTCCCAACAATCACTGTTCTGCTGACCGATGCTCAGTATCTTGGGAACTATAGATCCACATACTTGGTCTAGTTCCTTAGTTGCTGCAGTCAAATCCGGGCCCTGTTATTCCATCCTGTCCAGAAGCCAAAGTTCACATAGCTTGAATTTCAGTCCCACATGAAGAAATACAATTAACCCAATTTGGACCAACTTTCATTAAGTCCTAAACACTCGATTAGACAACCTTATTAAAAATGCAGTGTAAAAATTATCATTCTTTGAAAGCTAAGGAGGCTATTGAGGGGCAACCAGACTCAAAAACTCAGTACTACTTATGTGTCACTCATGACTCAGACTAGCAAGTACAATGTGGAATTACGACAAGCAACAGAGCTGAGGGAAATAGCTACCTAAGGTCAGAACAATTTCTTTTAGGAAGATAAGAATGGATTTATGGTCCATACATCCACCCCAGACCAAGGCTGACGCAGAATGACTGATCTTAACAGGGCAAAATGCAGAGGCACCGATAAATGGAATGTAACAGCTCAAAGGGCAAGAGAGTCAGGGCCACCCAGACCATGAGGTGCCATAAGCAAAGCTTTACAGTCACCTTCAGAGTTGCTGTCCCACCTCCCTACTTTCTATGTTTCCAGTATTTTTATGAAAAGGGCATGATCATTCGCACTAATTATTTTCATGTTAATGACATAATAATCACCCAGCAAAGAGTGTTTAGGTTATAAAAGAAAATAGATTAATGCCCAAGTTAAATAAATCATTAATGATGTATTATCAGGAAACCATAACAAGTCAGTGAATGACACACTACAGGGCAGGGAGTGACCTTCTTAAATCACCTGTAGTTCATAGCAGTATGATAACTGGGATTGGTCCAGGGCCTCAGGGCCTCTTACCTAGAATAACTGGGATTGGTCCAGGGCCTCAGGGCCTCTTACCTAGGATAACTGGGATTGGTCCAGGGCCTCAGGGCCTCTTACCTAGGATAACTGAGATTGGCCCAAGGCCTCAGGGCCTCTGGCGTAGGATAACTGGGATTGGTCCAGGCCCTCAGAGCCTCTTACCTAGGATAACTGGGATTGGTCCAGGACTTCAGAGCCTCTTATAGGAAGAGTTTGGGGTTATAAACCCTAATAGTTCATTCAGAGGCACACTGCCACAAATTAACCATAAGTTTCCCTTTGAGACTCTATAACTAAAAGTTAATACTGGAAATTTGGAATCCATGTAAACACTACTTGAGGGTAAAGTTATATTATTAAAAGTTTAAAAATCATAGGAGAAAAGGTTAAAGAAATTCAGATTATTTTAAACAAAGAAAAATTAAAACCTTGTTTTTTAAAAAAAAGATTGACTAGTGGTGATTTGAATCTCTATTATTAATATCAATAAAAAGACTTTATTACTCATTTGAGAACTTGGGTTACCACATTTCTCAAGCAGTGTCTTTGGTTTATACATAATAATGGGTGGTTTGAGTTGAGTTCAAATTTCCGCAAATTTGAATTGAAGCTTTTCAAGTGAAAGGCACAAAACGTTTTACATTTACAATGAAATCTTTAAAAATAACTCAAGAAACTTCTGGATTTATCATGCATGCAGAGGACTGAATGAATATCCTGAGAAGTCAGCTAAAACAAATGGTGGTTTGTTATGAAGTCTCCATGTTAAGCAAGCCAGACATATGGTATATTCTTACAAAAGACCTTATTTGGTATATCACGATAAATGAGTTTCCTAGAAGCTATTTAGTCATCATAAATTGTACATTTTGTAACAACATGTCTTGTGACGTCTAACACTTAGAGTCCCTTTCAAAGGCTGCTGTTTCTGCCACAGCGACAGATTAGGTGACGAGCTTCCTGCTATGTAAAAATGGCAGATAAAATATAGTTTTAAAATCTTGCTGATTGTTTCAATAGACGACAGAAGAGTAAAACATGTTCCTGGCTGGGGAAAGAGGAGAATCCAGAGCGAAGAGCAGAAGGCTAAAACCAACTCTCAACTAAGGGCATTTGCCAAAATTGATTGGCATGACTGTCGAAATTCTTGCATCTCACAGAGCTCAGCAGATAGAATACATGGCCCAAGGCCCACCCAAGCTGGAAAGTCTAATACAATAATCCCCTGGAATCTGGGTCTCCCAAATCTGGGGCTTCTAACTATAAAGAAGAATGAAAACTAAACTTACACCACACCAGGTACTTACACAAAACTTAATTCTTGCAAGCCTGAAAAATAAATAGAGGGGACAGAAAATACCCTCTGAGACCTCATAGCTAAAAACCATCCTCCAAAAAAGGTTTATAATCTGAAATGATATCACTACTAAACCCTAACACACATATGAGAGTTTGGGGTTATAAACAGGTAATTTAGTTGAAAATGATTCTCAGTTGTTAGCACCCACAGACCTCAAATGGAAATAAAACAAAAAATCCTTTCAACTTGAATAAAGCAATAAAGAATTGCAATCTGCTACAAATTAGCCCAAAGTATTTACAAGGCTAACATAGAATTGACACCCAAATTTAGCGAGAATTAGAAGGAGAGTTTTAAATCAATTTAACTAATCAACATAGAAACAAAACTCCCAAACAAAATAAGAATAAAATGAATCCAGTGATGTTAAAAAAATAACAATACATTATGCCCAAATTAGATTCTGCCAAGAAATATTAAGTGGGTTATTAGTAAATCAATTATTCTAGTTCACCACATTAAATTGTGAAATAAGATAATTATATTCTAAATACATAATTCCTTAATCTGATAAAAAGTGTCTATTTTTTAATAAGGGTGCCAAATGATTGAAAATATTCCCTTTGAAACAGAGAACATGATAAGCTAGGCTTCAGTCATCACTTCTATGCAATTAATTTAATATCGAAATTACAATAAAAACATAGGGTACATAAAAGAAGAAATAAAACTATTCATTTATTTGCAGGTGATCTGACTGCCAAAATGAAGAACATACAGATAAATAATAAAATTAATGAGATTGGCAAAAATGTTAGACAGAAACTAAAAATATCAAGAACCAAATATATTTCTACATAATAGCATCGAATTACTCAACAACTTTTTAACATACAGTGTCATCAAAAAATCGGAAATATATTAATAAATCTAGCAAAAACATGCAAAAATGTATAGGTAAAAATATTAAAAATGCATTAAACAATATTTAAAGAAGGCCTAAACAAATTCAGATATAGATACCATGTTAATAGATCAGAAGATTCAATATCACAAACATAATTCTAACCCAAACATTCACATTCCCATCAAAAGCTAAACAGTGAGCCTTGACAAGTTGATTTTAAAGTTAATATGGAACACAAAAGTCCCTAAATTCCTGAAGAACCACACCAAGGGGACCCATGAAAGCTAACATCAAGAATTATGGAGAAATAGAAGGCCAACTAGAGACACTGTTTGCAGAACCATCATAGCAGGAAGGCAGGTTATCAGACAGAGAAGGGGGAAGAGCCCCAACTCAGGATCACAGGCAGAGATGGCAGAGACAGCCGGGGACCCCAGGAAGAAAAACTGCAAAGCTGAGAAGGAAGAAGGCAGAGATGGGGACCAAATCCACAAGGCACAGAGCCCAGTGTAAGGTCAAGGGCAGAGTCCCCTCTCCCGGTACATCCTTAAACAGCAGGCCACCAAATTTACTGAAGGCTTTTCCACTATCTGAGAGCTAAGGCATGACAGCAAATAAGGGACACAAGGGTGAGCTAGATGCTCCCAGAGTCTGGGCAGGGGGATCATACATGAGGGGCTCTGCTGGGAAAGTGTCATGAGACCCCAGAGTGCCAGAGCTCTTCCATCCAGAGCAACCTGCCCTCTGCCTCCCCTCCCACTGCAACTGAAAAAGCAGCTTGAGCTCAGGCTGATCTGGAGCAGCGGCCCCTCTTCACCCATACACCTCCCAGAGAGGCCATGAATGGCCACTTCTCTCCTGTGGGCAGGCAAGCCAGGTTGAGGTCTCCACAGAGAGGGACTCCTCTCCTGAAGTACAGTGCAATGATGCTGCACAATTTGAGAGTTCCCTGTCCATCCAGCCTTTCACAGGGTTGCATGCTGGCAGCTCAGATAAACAAGACAGTCCAGAGCCCTTGGACCCAACAGGGGTGCAGTGGTCACAGAAGTGAAGTCTGGGAGCTGATCTCAAGTGTTGAGGGAGCCCACGAGGCTGGAGCTGACTAGAGTGGAACCCCAAAGCATGGTGATTTGGGAAAGTGCTCACTCTTCCCTGAAAAAAAAAATTGCTCTCCTGGATAGCAGCAAAAAAGACCTCAGACCAAGCTTGGGGCCTTAGCAATCAATTGTTTATGGCCCTCCCTGAAGAATAGCCATCTGGGTATTGGGAACCTTTCCCGACTATCCTAGCAGCTAGGTCCCCTGGTCATTTCTGAGCCCCTCTGAGGCTCTGCAAACCCTTTCCCAGCTCCCACAATCTAGCAACCATCTGCCTTGCTCCCCTCTCCACCTCAGTGATAATGGAGATCAAGAAACCCCCTAGGAGTTAATGGATCTCTTCTGAAGCTTGAGGCACACAAGTACTCCACATGAGGTACTAGACCTTGCCACAGGCCCCGAAGAAAATCTCGGCAGCTGGCTCCATCACACAAATATCAACCAGTGACAGGTAGAACACCTCACTAGTTCATCACAGCAACTAGCAATTCAAGCAAGCAGGGCATTATTGATTTGTACAATTACCACCCACCATCTTGGAGATTAGGCTGAGGGACCCAGCACAATTTGCACTGCTTGGGAGAGGTGAATGCAGGACAGAGGCAGCCCAAGAGGTCCACCAAACCTCTCTGAACACCCACAGGCAACTCGGGACCACCTCTCACTGGCACAGTCATAGTTTGATCTTTGGGGACCTGGGAACAGGGCCACAAGTGAGGACCTTTAACCCCAGGACTCCATCACGTGGACAGACACGAGAATTCAGTAAGAGAACTCTGGAAGAATGAAAAATCAGAGCAAAAGGATGCCTCCAAAGGAAACAAGAGCTCCTTCTCAATAGATACCAGTGAAAACAAAAATAGTGAAATAAGAGATAAAGAATTCCAAGTACGGATTATAATGAAAACCAAGAAAAAAAAAGAAATCAAACACAAAGGAGCTACAAAAGTAATTCAGAAAATAGATGAAAAACTCACTGAAGAAATAGATACAGTGAAAGAAAACAAAATAGAACCTCCAAATATGTAAGGAAATACAAAACACAGTGAAAATCTTGAAGATGAGACTAGACCAGGAAGAAGAAAGAATCTCAGAGCTAAAGACAACACCTTTCAATTAAACTAGTCAATCAAAGATAGAGAACAGAGAAATAAGAGAAATGAACAAAGCCTATAAGAAATACAAAACTATGTAAAGAGGCCTAAATATAAGAAACATTGGCATCAGGGGTGGTGCCTGTGACTCAGTGGGTATGGCGCCGACCCCATATACCAAGGGTGGTGGGTTTGAACCCAGCCCTGGCCAAACTGCAACAAAAAATAGCTAGGCGTTGTGGTGGGCGCCTGTGGTCCCAGCTACTCGGGAGTCTGAGGCAAGCGAATCACCTAAGCCCAGTAACTGGAGGATGCTGTGAAAAGTGATGCCATGGCACTCTACCAAGGGCGATAAAGTGAGACTCTGTCTCTAAAAAAAAAAAAAAAAGAAAGAAAGAAAGAAAAGGAAATATAGGCATCCTTGATGGTGAAAAAGAAAACACACAGGGTTAGAAAACTTATTTGAGGGAATAATGAAAAACTTTCCTGGTCTTGCTAGAAATGGAAGTATTCAGGTACAGTAAGTTTGATGGGAGATTCATAGCAAAGAGCCAATTGCCACAATACATACTCATCATAATGGCCAAAGCCAACACAAAAGAGGAACTATTGCAATCCATAAGGGAAAAACATCAGGTAACTTAAAAGGAAAACTCAGCAGACTAATGGCAGCTTTCTCAAATGAGACCTCACAAGCCAGAAGGCATTTGGGCCCCGTCATTAGTACTTATAAACAATGGCCAGCCTAGAATTTGGTGTCCTGCAAAACTAAGTTTATTATGAAGGATAAATAAAGACTTTTCCAGAAAAGCAAACACTGAGAGAATTTGTCAAGACCAGACCTTCCCTACAGGAAGCACTAAGATCTGCATTACACATCAGTCAGCACACTGGGCATTAAAAGTGTAAATTCACCCAAAAGATAACACTCACAACACATATAAAATAAAGGCTCAAGAGGTAAAACAAGGCAATATGGTTCTACCCAACAGGAGGAACATATCTGCATCCCACTGATCAATTCTTTCAATAAACATAAACAGCAGGAATTCTCCACTCCCTGAATGGATTAAAAAAACACAAGCCAAGTATCTGTAGTCTTCAGGAAACACATCTAACCTACAAAGACATGTTCAGACTGATGGTGAAGAGATGAAAAAAAAAATTTCCATGCAAATGGAAATCAAACAAAGCAGGTGAAGCCATTCTCATATCAGATTTTAAGCGGACGATAGTTAAAAAAAAAAAGATATAGACGGTCATTATATAACAGCAAAGAGAACAACTCAAAAAGAAGAAATAACAACTCTAAATATTTATGCATGTAACACAGGTGTGCCCAGATTCATAAAGCAAATTGTACAAGAATTAAGGAAAGTGATAAACAGCATTGTAATTCCCAGGGATTTTAATACTCCACTGACAGAACTGGACAAATAATACAAAAAGAAAATAAATAAACAGTGGAATTAAACAGGACTCTAGAGAAAATGGGCCTGTCTGATATTTACAGAACATTCTACCCAAAAACTATTTTCTCATGAAAACACACAACATTCTCCAAAACTAATCATACCTTAGGCCACATAACATGTCTCAGTGAAGTCAAAAAACAGAAATTGCACCATTTATCTTCTCAGACCACAACAGAATGAAATTAGAAATCAATTCTTACAGAAACACTCGATTCTTTTCAAAGTCATGGAAATCAAACAACCTACTACTGAATGATTATTGGGTCAAGGATGAAATTAAGGTGAACATTAGAAGAGAGTCCTTGACCTAAATGACAAAGAGGACAAAAGTTATTCAAATCTGTGGAATTCACCAAAAGCAGTCCTAAGGGAAAAATTCACAGCCTAAAATGCCTACACCAAAAAACCCCCAGAAAGATCACAAATCAACAATGTAATGGTCATCTCAAAGAAATAGAAAATGAAGAGCAAACCAAACTCAAAGCCAGCAGAAGACAAGAAATAACTAAGGTTACAGCATAACTCAATAAAATGGAAAATAAGAAAATGACTCAGAAAACAAATAGTACAAAGAGTTGCTTCTTTGAGAAAAATAAACCAAATTGATAAACATCATGCTAGATTAAGCAGAAAAGGAAAGACTCAAATAAACTCATTCAGAAATACAAAAGGAGAAATTACAAAATAACATCTGTGAATAATATAAAAATCTCTATGCACATGAACTCAAACACATTGAGGAAACGCACAAATTCCTAGAAACACACAATCTTCTAAGGTTTTAATCAGGGAAAAATAGAATTCCAGACAGACTAATAAAAAGCAACAAAACTTAAGCTGCAATAAAAATTCTTCCAGCAAAAAAGAAAAAAGCCCTAGACCAAATGGTTTTACAGGCAAATAATATCTGACCTATAAAGAACAACTGCTCCCATACTACAGAAATTATTACGTAACATTGAGAAAAGGAAGGAATCTTCCCCAACTCACTTCATGAGGCCAGATTATCCAAAGCCCAAGTCTTTAATAGATCATTATTCTGCCTCCCAAAAACCTTAAAGAATAATTTTTGAAGAGAACTCAAATTGCAAAAATCTACCCACATACAAAAAAGGAAGGAAGGAAGGAGAAACCTTGCAACACACAGCCCAGAGCTCTGGATTCAAATTCTGATTCTATCCCTGGGTGACAAAACACAAGCTATCTTAGAACAATATAAAAATCTCTATACATGTGAACTCAAAAACATTGAGGAAATGCACAAATTCCTAGAATCACACAACCTCCTAAGTTTTAATCAGGCTTAAACCTCCTAAGGTTTATATTATCTAGTGACAAGTGCCATTCAATACGGAGATAAGATGTATTACAAGATTCCTGGGTTTTGAGGCATACAATTTTGTGTATGAAGACTGGTTCCGTTTTTGAGTTCCATTAACAAGAGCCATTCAACACAAAGATAAGACGTATTACAGGATACCTGGTTTTTGAGGTATACAATTTTGTGTATGAAGACCTGTTCCATTATACATGCTACAGATTTGTTCCTGGTGCCAATATTTTCATCTCTGAACACTCTGGAGGTGTTTCTATGTGATCAAATTCTTCTTTCCACATTGTAACTCTTGGTCACTAGGTCACCCTACAGAATGCTCACAAATCTCTTTCCAAACAGAAAGGTAAAGCAACACAAAATCCCTATTTAGATCATTAATTTCATTACCCATTCCAGATGGCAAATCTCAATTATTCTGACCCTGGAGACTGCCTGCCAGCCACATTCCACTCAGGTCCAAATATTCATGTATACGATTTCTTATCCTGGGGCAAAAAAGTATGCATACATAACAGAAAAATTTCCCCTAGTTCTTCGGTAGAAACAAAGAGACAAGAAAGTCTGATTTACCAGATTTTGTTCATATGTACTTGCTAGAAAACAAGTACAAGCAGAAATTATTCCTCTTGGAAAACATGATAATTTACTAAATAAGTGTTTTCTTCAAAGAAACTGTAATACTTGTGGTAAATATTACATATAGTATATATTTCAAATTTGCTAGACTTCCTACCCTTAGGAGAACAGATAGGAGTCCCAAGAAGTTTATATAACCCCATTATCCTGAAAAGTTTTCACGCTTTTGACCTTATGGCTTTTCGATGAATTAGGATTAAAAAAGATGAAGTTATTTAAGGAACTTCACAGAGCATATTTGTTTTCTCAAAGACATTCACACATCATTCACATACATCATGTACACTGCAAACCACTTTCCTGAGTCCCAAGCATTTGAAAGGATGTTCTTCCCACACTTTTGAGCTCATAATCACGAATTCAATGAGTACTGAGAGCAAAACGAAAGTGTGAAACAACAGGTTACCACACAGAATGTCAGAGTTTGTGCCAGTCAATGGGACACTCATGAAAAAATCCTGCTCAAACCCAGCCCTTCTCCTGCCTTCAGAGACATGGAGAGCCCGCTGCCACCATTCACATGCTCAGAGCAACATCAAATATTTCTCTAACCCTATGAAAATCAGTAGTTCACATTTCACTTGTTTCATACACAATCAGGATACTTCATTTGTAATTTCTCAACTTGCAGAGAATAGTTTCTGGAAAGAGAACAGGGCTGGCACTGCACTCCAGCGATTATAATAAAGTATTGATCTCACTCTGGCCACACAGTGTGTGGCTTAGTAAATGCAAGAACACTGAAGGCAGGCTGTATCCTCAATAAAGAAAATCATAACCAATGGAAGTCCGTGGTACAAATACGTCGCTTCCACTGACAGTCTTACTCCATTTGTGCTAGTTACTGAGCCAGTGCAAGGAATTTCCAAAAAGAAAGTCAACTGAATACGGAACCCAAGTTCAATTTCTCACCACTTGCCACCTGTAACAACACCCCAGCCACTGAACCTTTCTGAGCCTGTTTCCTCATGTGTCCAAAGAGGACACTAATGCTAGCTTATGGAGATAGAGTGAACACAGGAGACTTGTTTAATGTAAAAATGTGAACTAAGTTTTTATGACATGAATCATGAATACAATTCCTAAGGACATACAAGAACAGATTCTCTTCTTGAATGTTCTCCATCTGGCTGTTTTCTAGTTATCCATGGTATTCTTTCCGGAGGTCTCTTAAAGGTTTTAACTCCCATGCAATGAGATAATTGTACATGAAGGAGTCTAAAACACAGAATACCATAAACCCTCAACTACTCAGAATTTCTGATCAGAAAAGATTAGGGCAAGAGAAAGAGTTCCATCTCCTCAGGATGGTTACTAGGACTAATGCCACGGTGATTCCCAACACCTCATAAGAACCTGAGATTATTCTAATAAACACTTCAAGTCCACTCATGGGCCACAGAAGAAACCTCAGCAGATGCTGATAACAGCAAGCAGGCCAGGACCTGGTAGAGACCTAGCTAGCACACAACCCAGGTGCTGACAGTTTAACGCAGATGAGAAATTCAAAGAATGAAGAAAGTATTCCACCCTCCCACACCTCCATCTCTGCCTTCCTCAAAACACAAATTGAATGTCATCGACAGGAAGCTCAACAACACAGACCATATCAAATTCTGATAACAATACATGGTTTTTATCTGTTTCTGTAACCACTCGCTTGATTTGTAAAATGGTGTAGTGGGTTAAAAACTGTTGAGGTCTTTTTTGAATAATGAGTTGAATACTTTGGGCAGCATACTAATAATATAAAATTAGGTTTTGTTTGGGAAAAAATAATCTATTTGGAGAAACTTCTGACCTACTACTTAATGTGTGGTTTTGACTTTTTAGACTTATCATTCAAGGAAGGTTTTCTTAAAAAATAGGATTGATAGCAAAATTTTCAGTTTAAGCTATAGATGTAAAGTGCGTGAGAGCTGAGTAAGATAAACACATCCATGGTTCACTCTCTGGATTTCAATTAGCACCTAATTTACCGTACTTCTTAATACAAATACATAGTTGAGCTCTTGAGAACAGCTAGACAGGATTAGCACACATTTTGCAAAGAGCTGACAAAACAAACAGTCCATTCGCCAGCCTACCATTTCTTCAAACCCTATAGTCAATATCCCATTTTCAGGTTTGACAAGGACAAGAACTAACTAAATAAGCAAGAGATTCCCTCCTTCTGCTTTCTGGGAAAGAATACATCCTATATAATTCATTCCACAGCTTTGAGCTATGCACTTTTAAAATATTTCCTCTGCAAGTGTTATGATTCAATAGGTAACTAAAGGAAATAAACCACTATGGTCATATTGCTAAATCATTTTGCTGTACCCAGGGTTGAGGTGAGGACTCTCTCCACCCCTCAATTTACTAAGGATAAATCTACAATTAGTCACCAATCATGGAATATGAAAGAACTGTCAGAAGCTTGAAAACTCTCCCAGCAAAGGAAATCTTTCCTCCTCAGGAATCCTGCCAGGCACCTGAGCCCTGCCCCAGCCCCAGCCCAGTCAAGATGCCGCAGGGGGCCGTTCCTACAGTTGAGGGGAGCAGCACAGCCCCCACACCACCTCCCTGGACAACAGATGGGCGCAGCAGGATATGCAATGCCTCATTTTAAATGGATTATTTGCCTCCGTCTTTTCTAAGCATTCTTAGAAAAGCTTATGGATGGTCCCAGTTTTGAATGTTTTAAGCAGACAGGACCAAGGCACTATTTGAATAAAATAAGATTCTACAATGAGTGACAGTAAATCATCAGTATTTGATCTACCTACAGTGAGTTCCAGAAAAATTTAAAGGCTAACCTCTTTCCAGTAAACTTTTCAGGGCCTCAGTGACTTAGCGGTCTGAAGGATTCTCTACGAGTAACAGCCATAAGAAGGTTTACAAGGGTATGGTTTTAACTGCTGGAGAGAGAGTCACAATTTCACATCACGGTAAGTTGCTAAGATGTTCAATAATATAACTTATTGTATTGCTAAGATGTGCAATAATACGACTTATTGTATACAATGGAAAAAAATAATATGGTTTCTGAAGAAGAACCCATACATGGCTTCTATCAGACTTGGGTAGAAAAGGAAGCCATCACGAGGTAAGAGGAAACTGTGGAATTACATGCTAACACTTTTAAAAGGCCTTTGTCGGGCTCTGTGAACTTTTAATTATTTCTCCATAGACGAAGGAGGCCTAAACAGAGAAGGTAGGGAAGGCTGAACGTACTCCTACTTGAACAAAAGCCATAAAGACCCCACCGACTACCTAACACAAGGGATTCCAGTTGGATTTTGAATTTGCAAATGACACCATCCTCTTTGGAGACAAACAGCAGGAAGATCTCAAGAGACTCCCTTATCAAACAAGAAAGAAAAGAAACAACAGCAAAAAAAAAAAAAAAAAAAGGAGCTTTAGGGCTGGCTTAGTATGAGGGAATATTTTTACGAGGGAAAAAGATCTCTTTTTCATACCTAACAAGAGTAACTGCCAGATATTGACATGGCAGGAGGATTGGAGGCAGGAGACTCACTGGAGCCCAGGAGTTGGAGGTTGCTGTGAGCTGTGATGTCACAGCACTATACCCAGGGCGACAGCTTGAGGCTCTGTCTCAAAAAAAAGACAATTCTTCATCCCACAAGACAAGGGATGAAGAATTACTGGTGGCAAATGCGGAGCAGAATTCAAGTGCACAGAAAACAATGCCTCATCCATCTCCTGTGCAAATGCTGGACTTTGGCCACTTCTAAGTTAGCACCAAAGGAAGGAGAAGAAAAAAAAATTCGAGATCTGAGGAATCAAAACTAAAACAGAAAAGTCAAGTTAGGAGAACATCTCTAAGAGATGCATTTTTAAAGTGAGAGCTCAGCCATCAACCAACGCACGGACTAAGAAATAGATGTTTCGATATTCACAATCATGCTGGAACAAAGATGTGGGGTTGAACATCAAATTCTTTTTTTTTTTTTCTGTAGAGACAGAGTCTCACTTTATCATCCTTGGTAGAGTGCTGTGGCATCACAGCTCACAGCAACCTCCAACTCCTGGGCTTAGGCGATTCTCTTGCCTCACACAGCTCACAGCAACCTCTAACTCCTGGGCTTAGGCAAAACTCTTGCCTCAGCCTCCCAAGTAGCTGGAACCACAGGTGCCCGCCACAATGAACATCAAATTCTTAAATTGCATAGTTAAGAGTTTCCCAGTTCAGGGAGAAAGTGCAACATGAGGACTGAAAGAATAATGTAATATCACCTAGAAATTATAAATTTGGGGATGTCATCCCGCGAGCTAGAATACTAGCACCCTGCTTATTAAAAGAAAAGCAGAAAGAAATCTCTAGGATTCCAAAAGCCTGTACATCTCTCTCAACAGGCTTACACTTGCTCCTCTAAAGGCAAACTTAACCTTGCAAGTCACTGACCTTTAATAATGATGGGATCCTTGTCCCTGAGAAAACAAATCACTTACTCAGGAGCTCCAAGGAAGAGAGTCATTTCCCCCCAGGGTGTTTGCACCTATCTGCAGAGAATGAGGACGACCTTCTGGGCAAATATTTTACCTCTTCAGTCTTCTAAGCATCTACTCATTTGAAATACCTTCAATATCCCTTATTAGCTATTCTATTTCCAATCGCGTGAGCTTTCTTAATATTTCCTTAAATATACAAAAGAAAGAAAGAATGGAAGGAATATACAAAAGGATGAAAGGATGGGGGTATGTGTTAATACAGAGTTAGTTCATCTGGTGTCTTCTGTTCCAAGCAATCTCTGCACATATCTGGCAGAAGATTAACTTGCAAACTGAATTTGCCCAGGCTCTTTTCAGACATAATACTCAGATTAACGCTTACTGCCATAGTACAACAATGAAACAGGACACCTTGGTCTCTGCTCTGGAGCAGAGCAGCACCAGCCGCCCAGCGTCCCTGGAGACCCCTCGGAACTGGAGTGAGTAAGAGAGATCTGATTGTATATTCAGATGACCACGTCCTGCACTGGGGAAAGACTGCCAGACATTCCGCTGAATTCTCTGCATCTTTGAGTATATCTATTTATATAGAGAAAGAAAGTCCCTAAATTGCATCCTCGTGGATTTGACTACATAAATCTATTTGAATTTATGCTGCACTAACTTACCTACTTTTATTTATACCAAAAATACTTTTCTTAATCAAAATCCAATGAAATTAACCCAATTTCTACCCTTTAGTTTCATGAGCTTGAAATCACAGTGCTTAACAAGTACACAAATTGTATTCTATTTCACACACATATTAAATATAGGCAATTATTATCAACTCACGAATTAAGAATACTTCTTAGGAAACATGCATTTGATCTTGTTTAGGAAAGAAGTTTGTCGATGGGAGTATGAGCACATAATTGATTTCCAGTAGCGGAACCCCATCTCTGTGATAGACATTAAAAGCCAGTTATGATCTTTGTCCTCAACGATTTGGGTTAGGAAAGTAAAGAACTATGTTGTCCACTTCTCCCACATCAGATATGAAGATAACTGCAGCTCTATTAGTGTGGACTCCTGGTAAACCTGGATTAATTTCTATTGTCTGCATTTCAAGGAAGGCCTCTGAAAGGACAACTAAGATATGTGGTGTGAAATACAACCCGACTTTGGAACCAGGGGGCTTGGAATTAAGTTCTGGGTAATCTTAACAAAGGCATTTAACATCACTGTCTGTTTTCCCATCTGCGTAATGGGGAGATTAACATACTCTATCATACTGGGATATGAACACCAGTGTTAATAATGTACTCAAAAGTGCTTTGAAACCATAAAGCTATCTTACTCACTATAACATCAAGCCACTGTGAAACTTAATGTGTACTAGAATCCCTGTTAGAAAACTTCAGACAGGGTCCTTTATTTCATGAATGGCCCTTGCCTCCAAACTTATTTGGAAAGGACACATCAGAGGTGCCCCAGGCTCTGGAGAGCACCTTAACACACCTGCCCTCATCTTTCTTACATGAACTTTTCTGGACTCCAATTTGGGATTTCAATGTATCATTTAATTCTTTCCCTGTGGTCCTAACGTTTATTTGTCTTAAGCAGGGCTAAAAGGGAAGCAAGGAGTCTTTAGCCACCATGATAAATTAAGGCCTTTCATTTTGCTGAATTAAAAATGCAGGGTAGGTAATTTTAAAAAGCATCTCAGATTCTGTGCCTACTTCTCAGCCTTCCACTTGGACCATTCCTGTTTCTGTCTCACCACACACACACACACACACACACACACTCAGAGTATATCTCTTCTACTCAAATACAGGGAAGAAATGAGTTCAATAACCCATTCAAAATTGTTGCTGTTCCTTTCGTTTCAATAGCTATATTCAAAAATAAACTAGTATCAAGGGGGAAACAAAAATCAAAGACTTTTAAACATTTTCTTTTTCCTTGCCCTAGATGTTTATTTGCTGGAAAAACTAAACATTTATCCCTAAGGTGTGTTTCAATACACACAGTCCAAGTACTTCATCCAGATGGCTGGTTGATTTCTTTCAACCAAAGATTCTTTCAACAGACCATCAAAACAGACAGTGTCCTCAACAATCTCTTGAAATAATGCACAGTTCACTTTTCCCTCACCGCAAGCAAGAAAATGCACAATTTCCACCAAATTGCAAACATTGTTCACAAAAACTTTCTGAGCGAAAGGTATACATTTGGGGAACTGTACAGCGTTGGTTCCGTTGTCCAGCGCCTGGAAAGCGACTCCCCGTCCAAACCATCAGGGAAGGCCCTGTAAACTTTTGATGGGAAAACAGATTGTTATAGATGATAGAACTGAACGTACAAGCAGAATCGAATTCCATCGGAATTGCGTTTCAGACCGACAAACGTCTGCTAAGCTACTCCTCAGTTTTAAATAAGCACCTGCATTAAGCTCACACGCACCACGAGTATCTGACAACCCCGAACGTAACAGCCATCCCCGACTTGTCAGAACAATGCGTCATCAGAGGTCAAAAATAACTAGCGAGTTTCCAGCATTTTCCTTTCTTGGTGTACCCTTCTCCTTTTCTCCATCCCAGGGGAGGTTGGAGCAGCCCTACCTTGGTATGGAAGGAAAGACAGACCAAGCCCGCACAGAATCACAGAATCCCTGAGATGCTTAAGGCTTTCTCCACCGCCTTCCCCTACGCTGACTGTAAAGCTCGTCTCTCGCCTTCGGCTTACAACGACTGCGATGTCGCCCCACCACCCCGGGGTCGGTCGTGCGTCACTCTGAGCTGGGATCACCTCCCCGGGGCGAGGAGCCGGGACCCCCGGCTGGAGGGCGGTGCGGGCGGCACGTGCGCTCCGACCTCGGGCGGGGAGAGGGCAGCGGAGCCCGGCCGTGAAGGGGCGGGGAAGGGACCGGCGCTGGGGACCCCGCCAGGCCAGAAGCTGAGCTACGGGCTGCGGTGCCAGCTGCAGTGCCCAGGGCTGTCGCAAGAAGGAAGACGCAAGTTTGGATGGGGTAGCAACTTTAAAAGATGGTTTTTTGCATTTTATTTTAAACGGACAGATGCACTGGAACCCCATCAAGAGAGTTCTGCCGAGGCTGTCACAGTCCCCTCCGAGCCTGGAACCCACCCTTGAAATTCCCGGCAAAAGAGGGAGCAAAGGTGTCCGGAGGTGGCAGTGCCCTTCCCACCCTCGTCTTGGGGACCCTGCCCTCTCGATCCCGGGCGAGCGCCGGAACAAAGAGAAGCTGTTGCCCCGTCCAGATGCGCGCAGCCCGCAGCGGTCAGCTGTCTTTGGGACTTGTTTCATTTTCCGGGGGACGGGGGAGAGGAGAGAAAGTCGAGTCTAGGACGTCTTCCCCAAACCGGGAGGTAGGGGCTTGGCAGTCAGGTGGGGCCGTGGGAAGGGTTAGGAAAAGGAAGAGGGGTAGGCGGGAAAGCGCGGGGCGGAGGAAACAGGTGAGCTTCCCGCGGCCCCGGCGCGCCCCGTCCGGACCCGGAGGGGCACTTACCCGCTTTGCAGGGGTCCTTGTAATCGAGAGTCTCCGTTCTGTCCTCGTCGTCCCCTTCAAAAGTGTAATCGTAATCGAGGCCGGCGCAGACCCACAGCTGCCCGTAGAAAACAATCCCCGAGGCCACCAGCCACGCCAGCATCCTCGGGGAACGCGTCTCCAAGCCCATCCTCCTGCCCGGAGGCCGCGGTCGGCGGAGTTGCGGAGCTGGGGTGGGGGGGACAGGCGCTCTTCTGCCCCCGGGAGTGTCTCGGGCGGCACCGGGGTGCTCAGGTGTCCGGAGACATGAGGACGCCGTCGGGACGGTGGAGAGGGCGCCGGGAGCTGCGCGCCCCCCAGTTGCGGTGAGAGGTTGGCGAGGGGCCGGGCGCAGGGCAGGTGAGGCGCCCGCTCCGGAGGCGGCAGGGCGGCTGCCGGCGCGGCCTCTGGCGGCCCCACTTCCCGCGGCCCCGCGGGCTCAGCTGCCTCCCGAGCCGGGGCTCCCGCGCCGCCGCGCCCCCGCCGCCCGCACCCCGCGGCCGAGCGAGTGGCTCCGCCGCCTGCGCCCGCCGCCGCCGCCGCCGCCGCTCGGAGAAGATGAATCCGGTCTGCACATCAGATCAGCACGTCTGGACTGCGAGGGGAGCCCGGGGAAGGGGGCGGGGGGCAGGCATCCCTGCGCCGGGGGCAGAGCCTGCGGGAGCCGGCGGGGCTGGCCGCGGGGACAGCCGAGCGCGCGGGTCGGGGATGCGCTCTCTGCCTTCCCCCCGGCTGTCTTTTTACCCTCTTCCTAACTTGAAAAAAAAAAAAAAATCTTCGCGGCATCTAACCCAATCACTTGCATCCTGCTTACTTATTCATACAATCAGGGTCAGGATCCGGGCCACAGCCTCGTCTCTGACTCCTTTGATAGCCTAGACAAACAAGCAGAGGCGAGCGCGCTGACAGCCCCATTTATATTTCACCAAAGACGAAAATGACCGTAGTAGGTCTCTGCGTCCGCAACGGCAATTCACAGATGCTGAACGTGCCGGCTGAGAGTGCCAGACCGGGGGTGGCGCAAGGATGGGGCGACTTGGTGGGTCTCCGGTCCCCTCCCCCCAAATAAACAGCCGCGAAGGGCGCCCTTCCCGGGGCTGCTGTTGACCTTAGCGCGGCCCGGGAATGGGGGAAAGTGTCTCGAGTGTTGTGATTCAGGGAGGGAAATAAAGAGACTCCAGGAAAAGTCTAGCCAACAAAGTATTGCTAAGAAGTGAGATCTTCGAGACAACAATTTTTTTTTTAAATCCAAAATCGAGTTGCAGATTGCAGCAGCAGGAAACGCCCAGCCCTTGGCGGTGGGCTGGCGCGGAGGCCCACGTGGGCGCAGGGAGGGAAGTTGGACCCGACGCTCGGGAAACAAATTTTCTGTGACAGTCCTGGCGCCGATGCCCAGAGTTGCTCGGTATCCTTCGGCTGTTTCGCGTCTTCGCAGGAGAGTGTGTGTAAAAGCTGGCAGCCAGACCAGCGAGGTAAACCACATGTCAGCCAAGGAGACTCAAGACAAACACAGGTTGTGGGAAATTGGAGAGGGAAAAAAAAAAATCAGAGGAAATCTCTGCAAAACCCCTGTTGTGAGCAATGCTGCGATTTCCCCACATCTGTAAGTAGTTTCCAAAATAGGTGCTAGGACTTCTCCCCCACGCTTCCCAGGGACTGGTGAGAGGGCGCTTTCCGCTGCTTCCAACTGAATCTTTAACTGTTACTTTAATGGGGACTTGAAAAAAGATCTTCTGTTGCCTTTACATCTTTATTTGACAAATTCTCCCCCTTATCCAAGATGCTGTCAACGTGCAGAGTCTAACCCAGAGGGGAAGATGAAGGTGACCAACTGACCCATGCGCAGACTCTTTGGACAGGTGAAGCCATCTTTGGTTTGGAAGTTGGACCTGGTTTTATGTTTGCTAAAGAAAAGAAAGAGGTGGATTTCGAAGAAGCATCAAGCTGTTTTCAACTTTGTACGAATTGGAACTGAACCGATTCAATATTCTTTGCAAAACTGGCGTTTGCTCAGAAGCCATTGCCCTGCCCGAGCCTCCCTTGTGGATTTTAAACCTTAAAAGTTCAGAATACACAGCAGACAGCAGATTTTTAAAACTGCATGTTCAGTAAGCAGGTAGAGGCATTTGATTTCTGAAATCTCTTGCTGAGTCATTCTCAAATCCTTTTACCCATCCAAAAAAAGAAGTTTGCCTGATTAATAATAATGATGCCCTGCTGCAGGGCTCAACAAGAATATATTCTGCTTAGCCCGACTAAAAGCCCAGAAAATGCAAATTTCCTTGAGAGGATCCCTGGAGCTGCTGACAGTGTGCCCACTCTCTGCTCCCAGATATTTTTTTAATTAACTATATACATTGATGCATTTATGTGGTACAACGAGCTGATTTTATATACAAATTGGAATTCTTACATCAAACTGGTTAACATAACCTTTCCCTCACTTACTTAATTATTGTGTTAAGACATTTATACTCTACTCGTAATAGATTGAACATGTTGCTCCCGGGTCTTAAAAGTATCCCATGTTAATCTAAATGCCTGCGAACATCTCCTTAGACTGGTTTATCATCAACCTCAGTTTGGGAGAGTTTGTACCTGCAGTTTGTTTAAATATCACTTTGCAGGAGTGAATACGTGTCCATTCATTTGTGCTGAGAAAAATAATGGTACCATATAAGGACAACTCCCTCATTACGCACGATGATACCTATTACTTTTTTGGTACAAATAAATCATCGTGTAGTTTTACAATTTTCTAAATCCAGAGAATTAGAATGATTAGCACAGTAGAACCTAAATCAATATATGGATAGGTTTCTCTGTAGCTAACCTACCTGCAGAGAATTCCTATTTACATCACAATATCCTAGGCCTCAGCCTCTGACTTAGTAAAACTATGTGTACAATTAATAGGTGCCTTCATTTTTATTTTTTTAAATACTTACCTTTCAGCTTCGTTTATTTCTATAGTTGCTATGATTACAAACTAAAAATAGATTTTCCTTGTCCATGAAGGAAACATAAATTTGCAAGAACATGCAGGTGAGAAGGGGGTTGGGTGTTCTGTCAGGGTGCAGCCACAGACAGTGTGTGAATTCAGTCTCCTCAGGAAAACAGAAGAGGAAATTGATTCCTTCGGGAAGATGTGCTGATGTTGGCCTGGCTTCCAGCTGGCCACTGCCCTTGGCCACTAGCAGGACACATGAAGAGGTCCCCATCGGCCCTCCACACAGTAGGGAATGAAGCCACCCACGAAGGCCAGAGCAAGAGGCAAGCTCCGTGCCAATTGATATATCTTGTTTGATGTGCCCATTAAAATAAACTTGCAGGTAATGTCCATTAGAAATGTTTATTTTCTAATCTACTCAATGTGAGAAAAACTATGTATGATTATTCCTTTGTTATGAAACCAAGTAATACACGAATGAACACATTTCCCTCATAATTCAAGCAGGTGTGGAAAAAAATGTGAGTTTTACTCCCCTACCCCACCCTGTCTCACCACCTCCTCCGAACTAAAAACTACTAACTTGTTAAACAGTGTGTACATAGATTGACTCCTGTGAAGTTGTCTTTTCTATAGATCAAACCAGCAAATACTGGCAATATTTTATTGCTTCAAAGCTCTAAAAAGAAAAACCCTGCTTTGCGTTAATGCTGCCATTAATCTGAATGAACTTGAGTCGAATACTTTTAAGTGTGGAGATGGTTCTCTGAGCCTCAATGGACATTGACTTCCACTTTTTTCTTTCTTTTTAAATCTAATTTAGATTTAATTCTATGACTTTTTATTTCACATTATTTTATATGTGATAAATATATTTTCTATTTTGTCACGTTCTATCACCATTCCAAACTTTTGATAATTAGAATGGCCTTATGTTCAATCAGAATCTGTCATTATTATTTCCTCAATAACAATTACAGTGTCAGAGACAGAATGGAAAAAGGAAGCAGAGGGTAACATTTGCTTCAGTAAAGGGGCCAAAGAAAGTTTTTGCTTGCTAAGGAAAAGACACAACACTTCCCCAGAGGAGAAAAGGGGCTTCTGCAATGGGTTCTGGTTACTTCTTGGTGATTAGCACTACACTTCTTTGCTACCATGTCCTTGCTGTAGTGAACACAGACACCTTTTGTTTTTATGCCTTTTCATTACTCCAGACCATTTAAGTCTTCTTTTCACCCCATTCTGCTGCGCTCCTTCTTCTTCTTCTTCTTTTTTTTTTTTTTTTGTAGAGACAGAGTCTCACTTTATCGCCCTTTGTAGAGTACTGTGGCATCACACAGGTCACAGCAAACTCCAACTCCTGGGCTTAGGCGATTCTCTTGCCTCAGCCTCCCGAGTAGCTGGGTCTACAAGTGCCCGCCACAACCCCTGGCTATTTTTCTGTTTTCGCGTTTGGCTGAGGCCAGGTTTGAACTCACCACCTTCGGCACATGGGGCCAGCGCCCTACTCGATGAGCCACAGGTGCTGCCCACCACCTATCCTTCTTAAGTTCTTTCTCAGCCCAGAGCAGTTCTATGTGACATCTTCTAATGCTGCAGTTTGGTGTCCCGAAGTGTGGTTCTTAAACCATTGACGGTACCTGACATAATTTTAGGTAATATAGTGATAAACTTTGTTTAAGAATTTTAATAGTTACATATATATTGTATATATATTAGAAAATAATTATTGGATTAGCAATTGCATATATATTTCTTACAATGATGCTTAAGTTAAAAGAACAAGTTATTACTTGCTTTATGAAATTAAGTCAGTAACGAAGACGGCATGTGAGGGTTAATGAATATTTGATAACCAGTGATCTAATTCTGGCCAGGCACGGTGGCTCACAGCTATAACCCTACCAACCTGGGAGGCCAAGGAGGGAGGATTACTGGAGGCCAAGAGATCAAAACCAGCCTGAGCAAGAATGAGACCCCCATTTCTACAAAAAATAGAAAAATAAGTGGGGTGTGGTGGTGTGTGCCTGTAGTCAGAGCTGTGTGGGTGAGGCAGGAGGAGCCCTTGAGCCCAAGATGTGAGTTGGTAGTAAACCATGAGGAGCCAGTGCACTCCCAGCCTGGGCGATAGAGTGAGACCCTGTCTCAAAAAAAAAAAAAAAAAAAAAAAAAGTGGTCCTTACCTAATTCAATTCCTAAGTTCCCGAACACCGCAGAACACGATCCAGGAACCGCAACCTTTCTGCTCCTTCCCTCCCCTGCCTCACTATCCCTTCCTTACCTACGTGTCATTCATTTTCATTTCTGGTCCTCAGGAGAAAAGGGGCAGTGTTTGGACACAGAATCCACATGTATTTACTGTGAGCACTTGGAGTGATTTGAGCTTTTAGGCATCACTTGCTGTATAAGTCTCTAAAATAATCACTGGCTAGTTGGTTCAAAACCCAAGGACATCTGGGCATGGTTACATCATTCCTTTTCTGGGTGTCAGCTCCCCAAAGTGAAATGGAAGGGAATGCAGTGTAATGAGCTGGTGTCACCCCGCTCCCAACCTGGTGAGCCTCAGAAGCTTGTGTCCACAAACAGGTTTCAGTTGGGTGACCTCTAGTCCCATCCCGAATCCACCTTGCCCTCCGAACACCTCACTAGGAAGCCACAAGGATGCTGAGCCTGAAAACAAACCCTCCCTGCAACCTGGTAACGTGGGACCCACCTTTTAAATTTTGATTTCTTCATGCATAAAACAGGGATAATTTTAGGGATGATATTACTTTATGAAGTTGGTAAAAGAACTAAGTTAATCAATATGTGTGATGTGCTTTATAATTTCTGGTACACCAGAACTAACTTTGCGATTGTTACCATTCTGAGTTCTAAAAAGTTGTATTGTTTAAATACATTATTTAAAAAGAGCCTCTCTTCTCTTGATTGGTATCAGAGAATAGCCTCTTGGAAGCTGTGCTGGAGAGAGCCCGGGATATAACAGCAGATAACAGATTGAAGTCTGATTTTACCAGTTAGATGCTGTTTTGCCTTCAGCAAATTACTTTCTTACCGTCTCTCTCCTAACTTTTGAAATAGAAATAAAATACCTAAGTGGGTTGAACTGAGAATTATCTAAGATTATCCATGTAATGTACTTCCCGGCAGGTGTTAGCACAGTAAAAAAATTGGTTATTATTGTTAATTGGCATTTTCCTGGTTATCTATGGGGGGAAAGTACGCACCTAGGGAGCTTTCCACTGTCAGACATGAAATTTAGCATGCACACACACTTGGTTACAGATTAAATAAAATTAGGACAGTTTTATTTGAAAAATTCCACTAATAATACAAAACCCCCTCAAACTGAAATAAACCTTAGTGGTGTTGCTTGTAAATTCCCTTGCAATATACGTAGTGACTGACATCCAGAATGCTTCATCTGCCCATTTTTGTCCTCTTCACTTAGCTAATATGGTGCTGTGTTCATGTTTTCATATTATGAGCATAAAGTAGGTGTCCCGATTTTTCCTAAGCAATTTCCCTATAAAATAAAATGTACATTTCATTGCATTTTGCTTACTACATGGGCATTAAGAAATAGGCCCTGAAGCCTTTGATAAAACATACTAAACTATACTATGGATACTTCCAATGCAATGGGAATAATTTAATTTCAAAAATATAGGAGCGGTGCCTGTGACTCAAAGGAGTAGGGTGCCGGCCCCATATGCCGGAACTGATAGGTTCAAACTCAGGCCCGGCCAAAAACTGCAAAAATAAATAAATAAAAATAAAAATATACATATATAAAATGAGGCTTGGTGCCTGTAGGGAAGTGGTTAGGGCGCCAGCCACATACACTGCGGTTGTCGGGTTCGAACCTGGCCAGGGCCTGCTAAACAACAATGACAACTACAACAAAAAAATACCCAGAAGTTGTAGAGAGTGCCTGTAGTCCTAGCTACTTGGGAGTCTAAGACAAGAGAATCCCTTAAGCCCAAGAGTTGGAGGTTGCTGTGAGCTGTGACACCACTGCACTCTACCAACAGCAACACAGTGAGACTCTGTCTCAAAAATAAGAATAATAATAATGATGATGGAGTATTATCAGTTTCCTGGGAGAAAGGAATGTCCAAGTTGGCACTGTAGAGCTGTAAGTCTGACCTTGACCCCTAACCTCGGCCCCAGTGGAGGCCCATTCTTCCTTCAAATCTGTCCTTCCTGACACCCCAGATTATATCCTACAGACATGTCCCTCTACTCTGCCTTGCCTACTCATTCATCTCATAGAAAACAGGAGTCACATCTTTTCCATGAATGACTCCCTAGCTGCAAAATAAAATTTTATTGACAAAATTAAAAATTGAGTCCATTCAGATTCCATCACTGGAAACAGTTAACTTTACAATACAAGTAAAAATTAATTTTAAAAATCTATACTTCAGTATAAAAGTAGAACTTGGGATCAGAAAACACGTCTGAATCCTTGTGGCTGCACTTATCAGGTGTCTTCGGACACTTTTTCTTTGATTTTTCTCACCTTTACATAAAATGCTTGCCTTGTGGGGTTTTTTTAATTTCAGAATATTAAGGGGTACACTTGTTGTGTTTACATACTTTGTGTCCAAACTGAGTCGAAGTTATAAGTGTGCCCTTCACCAACACAGTGAGCTGTTTGCCCAGTTAGGCGTGAGTTTATCCATCTCATGAGATTATTTTGTGAGGCAAATACATCAAGTATGGAAAATCGCCTAAAAGGTAGCCTGGCTTGTGCAGAGCCAACTGGCTGTAAAGTCCTTGCCTCTTCTGGTACCCACGAGTAATAAATGCCCACCAGAGCACCAACAACCCAATCAGTGTCAACAAAAAGAAGGCCGTGAGAAGTGTTAATTAAATGATTGGTAGGGAAAAGGGAACATGAAGGAGAACCAAAAAAAGAGAAGGCTTCCCTTCCCAGCAGCACTCATTCACTTAGGGTCCCATTCCCCGCTCAGCAAACAACTAAATGTCTAAATAATAGTGAAGACTAGACTCTGTTGCTAACTTTATTCATTGGCTTTTGCAAATTAAATGTCAGACAGCCTGGATTTATCAAAGATCAGTGAATAAAAACAATGTGCCTAGTTAAAAAGGCTGACATTGTTTATTAACCTCTTGAATAAGTTGTTGGGTAATTGGTTGGTATATATTTAAACACTTGCATGACTTCATTTTTTATGATGCATTGTAAAATCACCAAGTTATTTTATCACTTATTTAAGTCTATTCATAATATGCAGCTGCACTTGAACACTAGCTTTTCTGTAATTCCAAACTCTCCCTTATGCTCTGGGCTTAGTTCTGGACCCACCAAATTTATTCTGTAAGCTGCACTGGACCTTCAGTTGGTCACAATTAATAACCTTGGCCTTCATCTCTAGGCATTATAATTCACTTTGGGTGGCTTTTCCAACCACTGAAGCAAAAGTTTTGTGCCATAAAACCAACTTCCAATCAATATGAAACATCTGAAGTGCATTTATTTGTTGCTTTTCTTCTACAAAGCAACTTTCACGACTTCAACTAATGGGCCCTAAAATAGGTTGAGTGTGGTTTGGTCTAGGCTCTCAGCACTGACTCTAAAAACCTGACACAGGGCGGCACCTGTGGCTCAGTGAGTGGGGCCCCAGCCCCATAACCGAGAGTGTCGGATTTAAACCTGGCCACGGCCAAACTGCAACCAAAGAAACAGCCAGGCGTTGTCGCAGGCACCTGTGGTCCCAGCTACTCGGGAGGTTGAGGCAAGAGAATCTCCTAAGCTCAAGAGTCGGAGGTTACTGTGACCTGTGTGATGCCACAGCACTCTACCAAGGGCAGTAAAGTGAGACTTGTCTCTACAAAAAAAAGAAAAAAAACCTGACACAGTGGCCACAACTGAGAGGAGACAGTTTCTTTCATATTTTTTCTTCTTTCTCACCTTTTCTGCAAAGATTTCTTTCTGATTTACTCTGTGTGTGTGTCTCACCCAACACACCCCTCTCTTACAGTCTAGCCAGGGAGGGATTTCAGTTGTCTTAGGGCACACAGGTCAGCAGGTTACGAGCATGGGCACGTTGCCTTTGCCAGGGTACGCAGAACCCTTGGTTATCAAGAGCTAATGACTCAAACGAGGCTTTGATCTTCAATTATCTAGCTATTGCAGATGAAAATGGGTGTGGTGCTTTAATTTTTCCCAGCAAGAAAGTGCTGACATTTCTGGGTAATTTTGTCAGTTCTGCACTTTAGTTTTCATGTGTTCAGTGGAAGATTATGCCCAGGGCTTCTCAATTATTATTACTCCTCTAAAAACACCACCACTTGGGGATTGAAGTCACAGTTCATTCGTAAGGTTGAGCCTCCTGTCACACACCTCACTATTCAGCATTTTGGTTGTAACAACAAGGCTGTCTTTTGTCTTTCTCAGTTCTTTAGAAGGATGTTCAAAAGTCTGCTTATTCATTTGCGTTCCAATATCAACATAAAAAGTCATTAAATCCTGTTGCTAGAACAATTTTTGAGCACAGTTTAAAAACCGCTTTAAAAATTATTTAAACTTTATTAAAAACCACTATAATAATTTTGTGAAAGAATTACGAAAGATGTAACCATTTTTTGTTTGTTTGTTTTGTTTTGAGACAGAGTCTCAACTATGTCTCACTGTGTCACCCTGGGTAGAGTGCCGTGGTGTCACAGCTCACAGAAACCTCCAACTCCTGGGCTTATGCAATTTTCTTGCCTCAGCCTCCCAAGTAGCTGGGATTACAGGTGCCTACCACAATACCTGGCTATTTTTTGTTGTTGTTGTAGTTGTCATTGTTGTTTCACAGGCTTGGGCTGGGTTCAAATCCAGCTCCCATGTATGTGGCTGGCGCTCTAGCCTCTGAGCTACAGGCACCGAGCCAGATTTAGACATTTCTAAAAAACCTGTAAAAATGAGCTCATCCTCCTCTGTTTTCTGGCTCTATAGTAACAGTCACCACGAGAAATGGAAACGATCATGTGTTTGGCTTTAAAGTCAGTGCAAAGTTTGTGGCTCCCGACCACATGCAGAGAACCTGAGCCCTTTGCTGTTGATTACTAGTAAAACAGGAAAGCAATCAGGAGAGCAATTAATCCAATAGTAGGGACACCTTTTAATAACTATTTTTATTCTGATCTTCCAGTATATAAATGCCTCAGATCAAAGGATATACCTCCAAAGAATAAATAAAATTATCAGGAATCAAGGAGCTCTTCGTGAGAGTCTGTGTGTACCGGTTAATCTCAGCTTCACAGAAAGCACCACCCAGTAGACCAGTTTCTAACTTGTGCTTTTCCTGCCTCTCAAAATTAACTTGCTCCTCCCTAAATTAACATTTACTTCTTTCATCTCATCTGAATTATTTCTAATAAATGATTTCTAAAAGTAATAAACACCAAAATGTACACCAATAGGCTAGAAGTGTTTGAAATTCCTTTATGTGGTACCACATCTGTAAATCGCCTATGCTTATGAGCAACAATAAATTATTAGTTTGCCTTCTGGAATTTTAATTGTTATAATCTAATCAATCCTTGGAGAGTGAAAAATCACCTCTCCGTCACACAACAGGGTGCATAAATAAATGTGTTGAAAATAAAAAAAAATAAATAAACACCAAAGTAAATAATATGATAATGAATTTTAATTTAGCTAAATAGAACTTATTGCAAAATTAGTGATTTCTTTAAGTATCAAGTGCTCTGGGCTAAAGAAATGGCTGTCTCTGAGATCCACAAGACTTCCTGTGGCTCTTGAATTTCTATCAAAAGTGAAAACATGTTTTTTCCCAATTTTTTGTTTTGTTTTGTTTCGTTGTAGAGACAGGGTCTCAGTTTATAGCCCTCGGTAGAGTGCTGTGGCGTCACAGCTCACAGCAACCTCCAACTCCTGGGCTTAGGCAATTCTCTTGCCTCAGCCTCCCGAGTACCTGGGACTACAGGCACCCACCACAAAGCCTGGCTATTTTTGTTGCAGTTTGGCCAGAGCCAGGTTTGAACCCACCACCTTCAGTACATAGAGCTGGCTCCCTACTCACTGAGCTACAGGCGCCTCCCTTTCCCAATTTTTATAAGAAATTTTTCCATAGGAATAATCCTTTAACCATGTCACTAATTTCAGGGTAAGTTTTCAGAGTGATTTCTTCTTTAAAATTACTCTCCAGGATTTATAATTGATACTTTTGTATCATAATTGTGAGAAATGTTTGGTGTTTTGTGTATTACTTCTAACTTTTGCACATTACTGTAAACTTTTGTGCATTACTTATTAACACTCTAATTAATATCATGGCAAAATATTGAAAATATGGGCTTCATGTCAAAGTTTGCATATTAAAAGCACAGTATAAGACGAAACTTAAAAAATTAAGATCACCAAAGAAATACTAACACTTGCACGGGAAACCAAGTGTGTTGAGGGCAGGACAGTACCACTCCTTTTCCAACAAAACTATTAAAACTCTTAAAGGAATACTGATTTTGTAAGTGGCGGACTTCTGAGGTTGACTGTGATGGTAATTGAATGTCTCTAATACTCCTCAAAGGGAAATCAAATGATAATTATCTAAGTCATCTGGTAACCTTAGTCATACTGAAGCCTTTGCTCTGGAGAATGTCACACTCAAGGCTTCAGATCCTGTTTTTCTCCCTTGAAAGGCCACATAGCACTGAAGCTCCTAATTTCAAAGGCAGAACCTTGCAGGAGTCAGGAAACTAATTGCAACTAATGTGTTTTTAGAGAACCATGTTCTAATTGGCACGCAGTCTGAGGCTCTACCCACGTGTACAGAGGATGCCTTATACAGACTGAGCCTGGCAGCTGTGTCCTTGCTGGCCGGTCAGCTTTTTGACATCCTGCGACCTCTAGTGAAAACCAGAAGTTGTCAGCCAACATAAATTTCCTTGCCCGGTTTTGAGTCCATATAGGAGCCTCAGAGAAAGACAGAAAAAAACTCTCAGCTAGATTCATAAACACTCTTCCTTTATCCAGATCACAGTACTAATTCAGGTTTTGAGAGGGTGCAAATATTTTTGAAAATACCTTTAAATTTTTTTCTAAAATTTTCTGGACATTTCTAGTCTTTAGAGTATCTTTAATTACTAAAGATAATGAAAATGAAAGAAAAAATGATGAAGAGTCCAATGACAACATGAAATGAGCTTTAAAGAAAAATGGAAATAATGTGCTACTTTATATATTACAAACAAGTCAGAGGGGACAGTCATTTGATGCGTTTTGCAGTGAACAGTCTTGGAAATGGTCTGCTCAGATTTTAGAATGGTTCAATTATATTCTCTCTTGGTTAATCCTATACAACAAAGCATTAAGATATTAAATAATTAAGTGCATTTCAATGCAAAACATAAATGCAAAAAGAAGTACATAAGATGTAAGTGAGAATATCACAGCTTTATCTCTCAAAGAATGTGGACGCCTGGTATCCTAAGAAGTTTATTTGTAATAACTGTAACTTAAAATGATACCTAATTGCTTCACGTCAATACACAGGGGATAATAACAGTAAAATACAGGCACAGAAAGACGAGAGACAGGTGGCTGTCGGTCAGACTGAATGCGGCAGAACCTGACAGATGCATTTGGTATCTTACATGACGAACAAACAGAGAATTTTGTTGTTTGATGGAAAATGAGCGTTTCCACGTTAATAATGAGAGACGACTCTATGTAATAGGTGTTGTATGACTTGAACCTGAACAGAGATTCTGGGAAACAGCGAAAGAGAACATGAGAATGTCCTGCCTACTCTGATGAATTCTCTGAATTCTCTTCCTCTTGTTCAGCCTTATTTCAGCCCAAATTAATCTATAAGAAAATGTGTAGGGAGGCACCTGTGGCTCAGTGAGTAGGGTGCTGGCCCCATATGCTGAGGGTGGAGGGTTCAAACCTGGCCCCGGCCAAACTGCAAAAAAACAAAAAAGAAAAAGAAAATGTATAAAATATTCTCTCGTTAGATCTGACCTTAGGTAGTAATCTTATATTTTTAACCCCAAATTTTATCTATACTTTAGAGTTTTAGGTATTCTAATTGTCCCATTGTCAGTGACAGGGAACATACGTGTGTTAAGGCAGGTGTGCACCAGGGCATTTGCTGTGAATGTAACTCATTTAAAAAGAGTTTTTTTAATTAAATCTATTAAAATGAGCTTTGCACTTGAACATTTATAAATAGTTTTTCCATGTTTCAGAGCTAGAGTTGCTATGGAAATTATAAATTTGATTCTTACTTGGAAAAACTGGAACGTGCCATACCTATTATTTGGAGCTATCACATTTAATAATGTTCAAGAAAACATGAGTTCAGTCAAACATTTTTCCAGAAAAGAAAAGAAGATTCTTTGATCAACAAATCTTGTTTTCGAAATGCATATTTATAATATATAACATATAATACACACTATAAATATAATATACTTATAGTGTGTATATGAAATATGAGGTCAGACAGTTAAGTTTTTAAAGCCATTCTAGAAAAAGTGCCGTGTACCTCACTGCTGAGGGGAGCGCTTCCAAGGTGACAGTTGTGCTACACAGCAATGAAGATGCAACACTTTTTGAAGGATGAGTTCAAGAACATGATGCAGTTTTTGGCCGGGACTGGGTTTGAACCTGCCACCTCCAGCATATGGGGCCAGCGCTGTACTCATTGAGCCACAGGCACCACCCTCAAAAACGTAATGTTCTGACCTCGTATTTATATCTCATCTCTGTGTGTATATATGTATATATATCTCCCAGGTGAAAGTTTTGAATTTAATCGACTCTCAAATTATTTTTGACAGTCTCTTAAAATTTCTGTTTCAGGGATTATTCTTTAAAAAATATGCCTATAGATATTTATACACAGCAGCAATATTTTGTACCAGCATACACATATAATATATTTATAATGTATTTTGATTGCATAACTCCAAAACTAGATACATATATCTATGTAGTTGTTACTATGAATGCAATTTTTCTCAGATTTGAATATGGAGGTGATTCTCATCATGTCCTAAAGATGCCATTGGATAAACTCTATCCATATAATGACAGAATATTTGGTCCTTTAATCAAGTACAAAATTTATTGATAGGATTTGGACATAGATTGTGGCTTGTTTTGATCATCTTGTCTTTCATCTTTCTTTCTTCCTTTCTCTATTGGGATATTTTTTCTCCATTACCATTTTTTTTCTCTTGAATGTAGCTTACCACAATTTTGAGAAACTGGTTTTTAAACTAAACAAGATTATACAAAAAAATAGGAGTTTACATATTTTTCTCAATCATATTTGGCAATACTGGGCTTGTTTCCAATTTTCTAATTAGTAATTTCAAAAAGTAATTTGAATTAACCAATTGGTACAATCCGACAAAACACGGTGTATGGAATGAAGGGACACATAATCAAAAAATTTATATTAATTTTTGCAACATCAATCATTTGAATCTTTCCATGATATTTATGAGCACGGATCATCAGAATCAGCGATTTAAATGATGAATGGCTAAGTCATTTCTATAATCATTGAAACCCTGTTAATATCACGAACCTTGCAGTTCCACAAGTGAGTAGCAGGCAGCCAGTAAGAAGCTCAGCTATATGCATGCTCTTTGGCTTCAGCTGCATTTTCTCGTTCAGTTTTGATTAGGTGTCTGAACTAGACAACAGTCTTCATTAGTCACCAGTCTTTGCAGAGTTGGAGTCCTAAGTGCTTGAGACCCACTGCAGCCGTCATTGGAAGCTGCATTGCTCAGGTCTCAAATGGAGACAGGAGGGCATTTTCCAGAATCTGTGCCCTCTGCTTCTGCTGTTCAAACACCCATTGTCTTACCCATCGACAGGCGGGTCACTTGGAAGCTCTCATTACTCAGAGAGAAACTGATAGTGGTTTCGAGCTTTTCAGGTGGGTTTGTTGCTGTGCTGTGGTTTTTCAATTCAGTCAGCACTCTGTCATGAAGGAATCAAGTAAAAAGGACATCTGAAGACAAGTATACTTTTACAAGGTAGAAATAATTCCCTAGGAGCTGATTATTTGCGGAAATGGAATCCAAAGTGACTACATCAAAAAAAAAAAAAAATGCATCACCATATGTAAAAATGTAAAGTATAAATCTTTCAAACCCAGTTCAGTATTTCCTATGTCTTATTTTATTCATTCCTTTATGAACGCAATGCTGGAGAGAGTAGGCTTTATACAATTACTTCTTTCATAATTAAAGAATAGTTAGTAAACATTATCCTTTGTAAATTGCATCCTTGATATCCTACCTTCCTCCTTGAGTAATTTTATCATCCACTACGTTGGTTAGTGAATTGAAAGGTGCCCTCAACTTGACAATGCCAGTAAGTCAGGAAAAGGATTCTGCTTCTATTAACCTGGCAAACAGTATTCGCCCATAAGCACTAGATTGCTACAAGAAAAATCAAATGTTTGAATGCTTAGATCATGTTTTTATCACTTAAAATTACAGCTTCTTGGGCAGTGCCTGTGGCTCAGCGAGTAGGGCGCCGGCCTCATATATGGAAGGTGGCAGGTTCAAATCCAGCCCCAGCCGAACTGCAAAACAAAAAAAATAGCCAGACGTTGTGGCGGGCACCTGTAGTCCCAGTTACTCTGGAGGCTGAGGCAAGAGAATCGCCTAAGCCCAGGAGCTGGAGGTTGCTGTGAGCTGTGACACCACAGCGCTCTACTGAGGGCAAGAAAGTGAAACTGTCTCTACCAAAAAAAAAAAAGTTATAGCTTCTTTTCTCTTACTTTTTATGAATACTTCTGTGTGCTAAGTCCTGTAAGCCTAACAATTTAGAGCGTAAACAATTTAAAGATTATATAGTCTCATCTAAGCTGACTTAATCTCAATTTTTTAAGATTTTTCTGCCCAGTATGGGGATTAGAGAGGAGTAACTTTTTCACCACTACAACTTCTTTTGTGGAAGGATGGTGCCCTGTCATCAAAGAGGCTTGATTCTGTCCCAGGTATTCAGATTTTCTCCATATCTCGTCAAATCTCAAAAAGTATTTCGTTTTTTGATGGACATGATTTCATTTGCTTTATCGAGACTTACAAATTTATATGCATTTATATGACACAATGTGTTCTATTATAATGTCATTTTTAGGTTTGTTATTATAATATTGCATCCCCTTTTATTTTCAACTTTATGACTGTTCAATTTTAGTCAAAATGAGTTTCTTTAGATAATTTCTATATTTCTCATCAATTCTTTATTTTATTGGATTTTTCTAACATTTTAAATCCTTCATTTATTTCTATTTCTTCAGGAATAAGAAGACTCAGAAAGATTTTTTGCAGGAAGGAAAAAAACATTCTATTTTAAGCTGAAAGAAATGTGATGGAAATCAATGCTTGGAGAGGTCTTGGAAGGCCTGGAGAAGCAGGCTTGGCTCCGGTCCAGGAGTTACCCCAGAAGGAGATCTCAAAACCGGCCTGCCAAGGGAGAAACCACATCTGATACGCTCAGGGAGGAGGAATCGGGAAGCCGGCCCTGGAAAGGTTGGTGCAGAAATCAGGAAGACGTTGTCACCACAGCATCTGCTTCTGATGGAGCATCACCGAACTCCTGCAGGAATAGCGCCTACCAGGAGAAGCGGCCTCAGCCAAAGAAAATGCCTTCTAATTTCCATCTTCCAAATCCACAGCCCAGGACAGCAGTCGCCAGCCACAGGAGGCTGCCAGGCATTGAACCTGTGGCTAGTCCACCTGGAGAAGGGCTCTCAGTTCAAAATTCCAAAATCCACAGCAGATTTCAAGGACACAATGGAGAAGAAAGGGAGGTAAAGTAACCCAATTTGTAAATGTTGGTCTCTTAATGAAATAGTATTTCTAATATAGTCAACATTGTATATGGTAGGTAAAACAAATCGCACTGTTAAAATTAATCTCATCTGTTTTCTTTTTGCCTTTTGGAATGTGACTAGATTTTAAATGGCCCAGGTGGATAACACTATATTTCCACTGCAAATGGCTCTTCTAGGTCTTGCAAAAGTGAATCTCTTAGCCAAACCATTTTACACCAAAAAGTGTAGTTCCAAGGAGGTCATGGAAAAATATATTTTACCTCTCAACTTTCTGTCATTCAAAAAACCCTCTCAAATTAAGCTGAAGTGGATATGCGCAATGTTTCATATGGAGCTATTATATCCTCCATATGAAACAATTTTTAGAAAAAGAAAAAAAAACTCAGGCTCAGCGCCTGTGGCTCAAGAGGCTAAGGTACCAGCCATGTACACCTGAGCCGGTGGGTTCAAATCCAGCCCAGGCCTGCCAAACAACAATGACGGCTACAACCAAAAAATGGCCGGGCGTTGTGGCGGGCGCCTGTAGTCCCAGCTACTTGGGAGGTGGCGGCAGGAGACTCGCATGAGCCCAGGAATTGGAGGTTGCTGTGAGCTGTGATGCCACAGCACTCTATCCTGGGTGACAGCTTGAGGCTCTGTCTCAAAAAAAAGAAAAAAAATCTTAAGTAATGGCATGTAAGATTTTAAATTTATTTTTCTCATCATAATGGTTTTTGATACTGTGTAGTTTTATTCCAATTTTTGCCCAAAATTATTTAGGAGATTTATTTTTAATCTAGAAGATTTTAATTTCTCACTATGCATTTGGATTTTTTCAAGTTTTCTGACTTTTTATCAATTCAATTTTATTTCTTTTTTTGTGTGTGTTGTAATCAAAGAAAATCATCTTGTACAATTTTTTCTGTTTGGAATGTGGAGTTTTTTTGTGTGCATGTGTGTGTGTGTGGTCAAAATATAACCATCTTTTGCAAAAGTCCCATAGGCAAGGGAAAAGAACAGATATTTTCTGCAGTAGCCAAAGAAGCCTAATTTATATGTGTGAATCTCTTTATCCATATAGTCAAACCGTCACTCCCCCTTGCTCTGGGTCTGGGTGTTTTGTTTTGTTTTGAACATGCTAGAGATGTGTAAGCCTCCAGTTTTGCTAAAAATATCTAACAACTGGGAGACAAGGTAATACATTTAATAAGTGAAGAAAATATGAGTTACATATTGGAAGAAGAGTAATGTTGAATATTTTTTTCTTTTATTTGTTAAAAATTTCCATTGTTTCTTCTGGGAATGAAATTTTACAATTCTTGCCTAATTTTTAACTGGACTTTGGGGATTTTTCTTAAGGATTTGTATTTTTTTTTCATAATCACTAAAAGTATGTTCTTCACATTTATTTCCTTTTTCTAATTAGTGTGATACATTTGTGACATACAGAAATTTCTATTTTTTACATGTGCAGTAAATGACTCTTTGTCATCCCATTTTATTTCATGGTCTGTTCGTGTATCATAAGATATGTGAACTTTACCTTCTTCATATGCTATCCTTGTTCTTCCTAATTTAACAAACTAGCAAACAAATTTTCCAAACACTATTTTATTAAGATTCCTCCTTTCACGGTAGTTGTAATACCAAAGTCTGCTCCTATTTATTTTGTCTTTGGACTATACATAAATGGTTAATATAGCATATAATATGGCATTCTCTAGTATATATTTCATTTTATTTACTTATTTTTATTTATTTATTTCTTTGAGACAGAGCCTCAAGCCATCACCTGGATAGAGTGCTGTGGCATCACAGCTCACAGCAACCTCCAATTCCTGAGCTCAAGCGAGTCTCCTGCCTCTGCCTCCCAAGTAGCTGGGACCACAAGCACCCGCCACAACGCCCAGCCATTTTTTGGTTGCAGCCATCATTGTTGTTTGGTGGGCCCAGGCTGGATTCGAACCCACCACTCAGGTGTACGTGGCTGGCATCTTAGCCTATTGAGCCACAGGCGCCAAGCCTAGTATATATTTTAAAATAATATATACTAATAATATATTTTTTTGTTGGGTATATAATTATTTGCTAGCATTATTCTCATTATTAGTCTTCTTGTTTAAAATAATCTTAGCTATTTTGCCCGTGAACTGCTAACAAAGTTTAGAATTTAAGCAATTAAAACTCCTATGAGGAACATTTTAGGATATTTGGGGGTGGGAGGGAATTATATAAAACCTGTAAATTAATTTGGAAATAATGGACATCTCCAAACTAATATTTTTATTCTGGAACACATTTCTTCTATTCATTTAAGTGAGCTCTGTTGTCTTTTTTTAGTAAACTTCTTCTTAAGCTAATGAACTTTCATTATTAAAGTTATTCTCAGATTTTTTATTTCAAAAAAATGGAATATTTTCTAATAGAACTATTGTATAGGAAACTTAAAATTACAATTAGTGAACTCAGATTTTTTTTCATTATTGGCAGTGCCTAATTTCTCTCTGTGATTATTAGCTCTCAGTAAATATTTGTTTAATAAAGGAGATGATTTTTGCCTTTCTTTAATCAATGCTCATTAAAGAGGGTAACGAATTTTGTTTACATAAAAAAATATTGATTGGACCGAGTTTACATTGTGCCTTGATTTTTTTGGAGACTAGTTTTTCTACAACATGAAATTAAAAAGGGAATAGAGAAAAATAGAGAAAATCCCGGACAAGGGTAGTCTGTCCTTCTCCTTGGCCTTTGTTAAATATTCTGAAACATTCTATCCTAGCCCTCCCAGAGAGGAGGATAGCTCTCTTTCTTCCCAAGAAATACTACCTGTAGAAGACAAGTAAACAAATATCTTGGTTTCTCATAGTATCTTTTACTCATCTCATCAATTCCCATCAGCAGGTGGTTCCACAGCAATGGAGCTATATAGGTAGGCTCCACCTTGGTTATGAAAATATCTACAGTCAAATTATAGTGTTACAATAACAAAGTTTATTAAAAGTATTATGGGGCATTTCTAAAAATTAAATGTCCTTTTTAAATGTAACACCGCACACCTAAGTTCTTATTCTTGTGCATTAAGGCAGTAGAAATTTGAAGTATTAACACCAATCAGTAAAGCATATTACCCATGAAACCTGGATATTCGTGAACATTCTCTGTAGATGTCAGCATTGCTTTGTCACAGGCCTATGCCCATAACTGTGTTTTCCTCATGCCATAGTATGTTACTTTTATGTTAAATTCGGAGTTAAAAATACTAAGGGCCTCTGTAAGACCCTAAGATATCCCCTGGACTATTTTTTATCTCTTAATGACAAGTTGTGACTGAATGATTAAGAAAGTGGAGAGTTCACTTTTCTTCTTAGCCATGGCTAAGTGCTTTCAGAAGTCTCTGGGTTTAAAACTGAGATATTTTATGCACACTGCAATATTCATTGACTCTGATTCTATCTGGCGTATTTGGAAATGATTTTCATAATTTGTTGTTGGGAGAACAGTTACTGTAGTGTCCTAAGGAGTGATATAGATAGCAGACACCAATGATTAGACTGCACATGTTGAACACAGTTAGAAATAATTGGAGTTATTAGAATTTAATCTGGGGGCACTTATTTAAAAAATAAAGACAGATACATGTAAACCTATGCTTACACTAAGAGGGCATCTATTCTTGGGGCAATTTTCCGATTTAGAGATTCAGAGATGAATACAATCTTGACGTGGCAGAATCTGATTTGATAAATGCTTTGTGGTTCTGGCCTTGCCCGTCAAGCAACCTGCTATGAGCAGCCTTGTCACAAGGCACAAATTCCGAGCCTGTAGGGCCTTGGATAACAGAGGCATGCTGGAATTAGTACGGAGACAAGTGCTCGCCAGAGACCCAAATGACAAAATCAAGATCACATGTATTTGGAATTGTAAATGATTGAATATTACAAATTGCAAATGACTACTATAATGATAAATGTTACAGAGAAAAATCAGGGTTTTAGAAAACATATAGCCAGGTGTAACTATTCAGTCTGGAAGTCATCTCAAGTCAAATAAAGAGACACAAATCTCTTCATTCTGTGTCTTTAAATGGTGTCCTAGTAACTAGCAAAGTTACAAGCTTCTTTCTTTTATATGTAACGGTGTGATAAAATGGTAGTAAATACTACCCATTTTTTTTTTAGTAAATGATGCCAAAATAATTCTGCAGCCTATTTTGCAGCTTCTTTTTAGGTAGACATTCTTTGAGACATCTGAAATAGGGTAGTTCAGGTATAAAAGGAATCAGGAGCAGTTTCTCTTTAAATAACACACAACATATGGAGTCTCCTTTGTAGCTGGCAGACATTTCCTTTGGAAAAAAAAAATAGAAATTTCCTCCAATTTTTTTCCCAGAAAGTGAGTCCTTATGAACCAACTTTGATTATTTTCTCACATAAAAATGGAATAGAAATGCCGTATCTTGGAACACAACACTTAGAGAATTCTACTATGTCCACGGACTGCCAAGGTGAAGGTCTGCAGAGGAAACTGTTGGAAAGGGAGGCTCGTTATGAGTTGGACGTCCAAACCAAAAACTTCCTTCCAGTATGTATTAAAATATATTGCATTTTTGGTGTATTTTAATGAAAGCCATTCTCTGATACAGAAACGCTGACGAGGTCAAGAGGATACTCTTATAGAGATTAATGGCTAAATGACCACAAAATGGTCTTGATGGTCTGAATCCCTGGGACAGAGGTTTCATATGGCAGAGCTGGAAGGGACCAGAGGTACAGACTGATCCAGTTCTTTTCATTCGATAGCTTAGAAACTGAAGTCCAAAGAGATTAACCGTTCACCCAGTGGTGCAGGGTGAGGCCCATTCACGCCAGGTCTCCCGTTGTGGTTTAAGGATTCTGTTCAGGGATGCTTGAAGGCTAGAGCTGAGTTTGGGTGGAATGGCTAAACAGAGTCAAATTGTGTCTCTGCGTACAACTGGTTCAGCTATTTTAACTAATTTATTCAGTTAAAATCCAAATAAACGTATGCATTTGCTAGTTATGCTTTAGATAAAATAAGCTGACTTTGGAATAGTTTGCATTTAATGAACTGCCACTATTTCACTTAAAAGCAGGCTTAAATATCAAGGTGGATATTTGGAGGCATAACTAAATTGGGCCTAATCTTTTTTTTTTTTTTTTAGAGATAGAGTCTCACTTTATCGCCCTCTGTAGAGTGCTGTAGCGTCACAACTCACAGCAACCTCCAACTCCTGGGCTTAGGCAATTCTCCTGCCTCAGCTTCCCAAGTAGCTGGGACTACAGGCGCCCGCCACAATGCCCGGCTATTTTTCTGTTTTGCAGTTCGGCCGAGGCCAGGCTTGAACCCGCCACCCTCGGTATATGGGGCCGGTGCCCTACTCAATGAGCCACAGACACCGCCCAAATTGGGTCTAATCGTTTGTGTTTATGTGTATTTTAATATTATTTTACCAAAAGTTGTTTTCCTAAAGAATTTCTCCATATCGTTAATTATGATTATTCCATTCTGTAAATGTCAAACGTCTTTCCATGAAACAGAAATGTAATGGAATTTCTACATGAGGATCCATTTGTATATTTTTATTAGAATTTCCACATTGTTCTGCAGCTCTTTAAACTAAAAACTGTACTCTAGGAGCATTGTATAGCTACACCTGTATTTATCCTAACATTTTATATCATGTTTGCAATTAATTCCTGATATTTACTGGACCCTATCATTGTCTGTTGAACACAACTTTTAAAGATTCATGATGATTGAATCTTAGGTGAAACTTCATCACTTTTTCTTCCCGGCAACAAATCTCAGTGTTAACCAAATTCATTAACTGAACTGATTAATTTTTATTTATTTATT
>CAUYON010079209.1:0-28729 GCA_963573935.1 Arctocebus calabarensis
TCAGAGGCAAGCACCTTCAAAGACCTACTTCTCTACAATGTACAAAGTGGCTAAACTCTAACTCTCTTATGTCAATTAAATATATCATTTTAATGATATATCATTTCCAAATTAAAATTAACCCTCATATGTATTATGCAAAGATCATCTCAGGACTTACAAAAGAGCCTAGTGAATAAAAATTGAATTTTAATTCTTTATTATTATGCTTAATTACTACGTAATTTGTGAATAAATTTTACAAATCTCTTATATTTATATTTTTTCTTTTATTTTTTATAAGAGGTAGAGATAGCTAGGGAGGGAGAGAGAGAAGGAAAAAAGTAAATTTTACAAATCTCAATATCTTCCCTTCCTCTCCCTCTCTCTCTCTCTCTCTCTCTCTCTATATATATATATATAGATAGATAGATAGATAGATAGATAGATAGATCTTTCTTTCACAGTGGATTTAGAATTAATTTATTACCACTTTAATGTGGTAAAACCTCACCAGATAAGTCTCTTTCCCCTTATGTTATGGCTTTATTATATTTATATACATAGTGGCTTCCATCAGACAATGTCATACCTTTTATTTCAGCCATTATAATTTATAATTTACTATATATACATCTTAAAAAAGTAAAGAATAATCTCATGTTCACATAGATTTTTACTATTTATGTTGTTCTTCCTGCATTTCCAATGTTTTGAGTTTCCCTCTGGTATTAATTCTGTTTGAGGAACTTGCTTTAACATTTCTTTTAGAGTAGATGCCTTTTTTTTTTTTTTTTTTTTTTTGAGACAGAGTCTCACTTTATCACCCTGAGTAGAGTGCCGTGGCATCACAGCTCATAGCAACTACAAATTCTTGGGCTCAAGTGATTCTCTTGCCTCAGCCTCCGGAGTAGCTGGGACTATAGGCCCCTCCACAACACCCAGCTATTTTAGAGACAGGGTCTCACTCTCGCTCAGGCTGGTCTCAAACTCGAGCTCTAGCAGTCCACCAGCCTCAGCCTCCTATAGTGCTAGGATTGAGCCACCACACCCAGCCCCAGAGTAGGTGCTTTCCTTATGATTCTCCTAGTTGGCCTTCATTTGAAAATGTCTTTATTTTACTTTCATTCCTAAAGAGTATTTTTGCTAGGTATAGAATTCTTGGGTGACAGTTATTTCAACACTTTAAAAATGTTGTTCTGCTTACTGTGGCCTCCATGTTTTCTGGTGAGAAATCCATAGTCTTTCAAACATTTGTTCCCTTACTTGAAATGAATCATTTTTTCTCTGGCTGATTTTAGAATTTTTCTAGGTCTTTAGTTCTCAGAAATTTCTTCCTTTCCTTCTTTCTTTTTCTATTTCCTTCCCTTTCTTTTCTTTTCTTCTTTCCTCTCTCTTTCCTTCCTTTTCTCTCTTTCTTATCTTTCTTTCTTGTAGTGATGGGGCCTTGAATTCCTGGCTTCAAGCATTCTTCCAACTCAGCCTCCCAAAGTGCTAGGATTATAGATGTGAGCCACCACACTTGACTTTCAGAAGTTTCCAGGCTTAGATTTTTGTTGTTGTTGACTTATCCTGTTTGTGTGGTTCACTGAGCTGCTTTCTTCTTCTTTATTTGTAGAGGGCTGGGTTTTTTTTTGTTGTTGTTGTTTTGTTTTTGTAGCTAGGACTACAGGTGCCTACCACAATGCCCGGCTATTTTTTTGTTGTTGTTGCAGTTTGGCTGGGGCCAGGTTTGAACTTGCCACCCTCAGTATATGGGGCCGGCGCCCTACACACTGAGCCACAGGTGCCGCCCTGACTGAGCTTCTTGATTTGTATGTTTATATCTTTTCTCAAACTCATTAAATTTACTAACTCTGTCCTTTGTTATTTCCATTCTATTGTGCTCACAGGTGGATTTTAAATTTTGGTTATTGTGTTTTTCAATTCTAAAATGTCCATTTTGTTCCCCTTTGTATCTTCTGTTTCTTACCTGATAATTTTTCTTTCTGTTCATTTTAAGAATGTTCAGTGTTGGGTGGCGCCTGTGGCTCAGTGGGTAGGGTGCTGGCCCCATATACCGAGGGTGGTGGGTTCAAACCCAGCCCTGGCCAAACTGCAGCAAAAAAAATAGTCAGGCGTTGTGGCGGGCACCTGTAGTCCTAGCTACTCGGGAGGCCGAGGCAAGAAAATCGCCTAAGCTCAGGAGTTGGAGGTTGCCGTGAGCTGTGATGCCACAGCACTCTACTGAGGGCGATAAAGTGAGACTCTGTCTCTACCAAAAAAAAAAAAAAAAAAAAGCATGTCCAGTGTTTTGTGAAGGCTGGTTATAAATGTTGCTTTAAAGTCTGTATCTGATAATTCCAATATGTGAGTAATATCAGTGTGAGCATCTGTTGATTGTCTTTTTTCTTCCATGTTAAGATTTTCCTATTTCTTACTCTGAGTTATTTTGGATTATATCCTTGATGTTTTGAATATTATATTGCGATTCTTGTTTAAACCCTAAACAGAATGTTGGTTAAGTGTTTGTACTACGAGTTACACTAGTCCTATGTCTACATCGGTCAGTCTGGGACCTGTGGTGTGCATCCAGGGTCAGACCTCATGTGCACAGCTCAGCAGCAAGCCCACAAGTTCACATGTCACTCCATTGAATCACTCAAGCCCTCTGCTCTACTTTCCCTGACCCTTGACAGTTCCCTGGGGCATCCCTTGTAAGACTTCCAGCCGGGAATCTGAGGCTTGCCCTTCCCACCCTGCTGCACACTTCTGTGCTGTATCTAGGGCCCAGTGAGAGGAGAGTGGAGTCCTAGCAGGTGGTTGTCCCATGTTCCAGTGAGAGGACAGGGCTTCCCTCTCAGGTTTCTGGTGCCTGCCTGGCTGATGCTGCTGTCACCGTGCTACTGCTGCCAGCTCCATGTTATTGCCCAGGAGCTGGGATGGGGAAGGAAGGAAAAATTGAGGATTCCCTCAACTCTCTGAGCTGTAAGGACTTTGTTCTTGCTCCCTAGACAGATTCTCTTGGAGCCCTTTCTTCCCCACTGTGTGCACTCAGGTTGCAAGCTGCCTTTGTGACCAGAGTAGGTAATACTGGAAGAAAAAGTGGTAACCTCCTCACTGTTCCATAGAACTTTGAATCTGGTCTCCTTTTCTTATCCAACTGCCATCCCCTGAGAGCTGCCCCTGCATCTGTGTAGGACTAGTCATGGTCAGTGGAGGAGATAGGCAAGATGCTCCCACTGCCTTCCCAGGACCATGTACACCATCCACAGTGCCACACCCTCCTGCATGGAGGACCCAAGGGCAGGGCTTTACTTTTCTCAGTGCTTTCCACTGCCCTCCCACACCCGATAGGCCCAGCAAACCCTTGTCAGATGAATCAGAGAGTCAAGCTAGGCTTGGCGGCCGTAGCTCAGTGGTTAGGGTGCCGGCCACATACACTGGGGCTGGCAGGTTCAAACCCGGCCCGTGCCTGCTAAACAACAATGACAGCAACAACAGAAAAATAGCTGGGTGTTGTGGCAGGCACCTATAGTCTCAGCTACTTGGGAGGCTGAGGCAAGAAAATCGCTTCAGCCCAAGAATTTGAGGTTGCTGTGAACCATGATGCCTCGGCACTCCACTAAGGGTGACAAAGTGAGACTTTGTCTCAAAAAAACCCCCAAAACTACTCTCTGGGATCCTCCTGCCTTCTTGACACTCCCACTTGGTCAGAAGTGAGGCTTGTGTCTCTGTAGTCTCGTGGCTCCTTGCCACCTGTTCTGCACATGGGCCAGGCTGCCCAGACTTATTCTCACCTATCCCCGCCCCCCAACACACACACAGCATTCGCTTCTGCTCCTGCCTCTACACTGCTGCAAGCTGACTTTAAATATGACCACTGGCTAGACACAGAGGCTCACACCTGTAATCTTAATACTCTGGGAGGCTAAGGTGGTGGATTGGTTGAGCTGAGGACTCAGTTCCAGACCAGCCTGAGCAAGAGTGACACCCTGTCTCTACTAAAAAATGAAAAATAAAAAAAATAGAAAAATTAGCTGGGTCTGGTGGCTTATGCCTGTAGTTCCAGCTACTGGGGGGAAGGAGGGTGGCTGAGACAGGAGAATCATTTGAATCCAGGAGTTTGAAGTTGCTGTGAGCTAAGCTGATGCCATGGCACTCTAGCCTGGGCAACAGTGTGAGACTGTCTCAAAAACATAAAATATGACCATGTTTTAAGCTTTCCAGTGATCACTATTGGGACACAAAACCTACCTCTCTGCCATGCACCCCCAAGGGACTCTTTACCATTCCAGGGCTTTGGTCTTTCCTGGCCTCTCTGCCTGATACATTCCCCTTATAGACTCAGCTAAGTCTTTTGCTTTTTGCTATTTCCACTCAAATGTCCCTCGGGAAGATGGTTCCTGAGGGCCTCATATTCTGCTTGCCCAAAGTAGCTGCTCTCTCCACTGCCATCTCCCCCAGCCCACTGCATCCCTTCCTGGGACTTCACAGTGCACCTGTTTCACTGGGGTGTGATTCCCCTTTCCCACTGGAAGATGGGCTTCCTGAAGTGTGGCTCCTGCTAGACCCTAGGGCCTGGTCCTCAGTCATGTTTAGTCGAGCCTGAGAGTCAACTCATATGGCCAAAACAAAAAGATCAGGAGACTCTTGTGTTAGCCTTGGGGTGTAGAGCCTCTCCCCAGCTGGACCAGCGGGGATGGAAGGAGGTGTGTTTTAGAGTATCATGTGTGTTCAGGACCAGGTCTCAGAGAGGTGGCCAGCCCCTCTGCTGGCCTCCCACCTGCCCTATCCTGCTATCAGGAGCATGGCAAGTGAGGGTGAGGTCACTGGAGTAGGGAGGTGGGAGTCTGGCCAAGGCCCCGCGTGCAGGCTGTAGCTGCAGCCTTGCTTCTCATGGTCTCCTCCCACCTGTGCCAGTGGCCCTTGTCTTCAGCCTGAACGCAGAAAGCCTGGGCCTAGACTTGGTTCCAAGCAACCCCCATCGCCCCTCTGTCTACGTGCAGGTGCTCCTGCTAAACTGAGCATGTCCCTAGTAATCAGTACCTAGGGTGCGCCTCATCCCAGGTGGGAGGGACCTTTGGGGGGCATAACCCTTGGATTCCTTTTTCAAGGTGGTTTCAGCTGAGAGGAGTGAGTATGACTTAGGCAAAGAAGGGTGGGGGGAGAGTCTGTGGCAGATGTGGACAAGACATTGACAAAGGGATCTCAGAGAAAAGGGGACCCTTTTCCCCCTGGATGTCCAAGAAACCCAGCTGGGCCCCAGCACCTTACCTATATTGCTGCCTGATAGCCTCTCCTGCAAGGCCAGACCTTTCTCCCCAAAGCTGGGGCCTGCACTGTCTCCCCTTGCTTTCCTCCTCTGTCCCTTGACGGACCCCTTCTGGCCTGGCTGTCAGTCACAGGCTCCTTCAGGGTCCAGCCTGTGGCCAGGGCTGGAGCAGAGGGGGCCTGTAAAGGAGCCAAGCAGGTCAAGGTGTCTGATGAAGGCCTTCATCCATACAGAACTCTTTAATCCAGGTTAAGTACAGCAAAGCCACTTGGGGACCCTCCTGGCAACACACAGGTATGTACGCACATACGTGTACACACAACACACATGCACACGTGCATATGACACTCATAGTAGAGACATACACAAGCACATGTTCACATGGCATAGATGCATTGTTACACGTAAAATACACGTGTGCACACATGCAACAGATCCATACATGTGTGGAAAAGACAACACAGACCTACAGTTGCGTGCACCTGTGTCACACACTGCTTGGCTTCCCTTAACAACACACAAATTTCCTTTCTGAGATGCAGGCTTGTCCCTAGTTGTGTTGAGTGACCAGGAGAAAGGGGCTGGGCTTTTTTTGTGCCTGTGTGTGCAGGGAAGGGCAGATGAGACCACCAAGAGTCCCAACCTGAAGGAGTCTGCCCCTGTAGAGCCCCTCCATTCCTCACCACCCTCTGGGCCCTAGGCTGGTTATGGACAGGCCACCTGAGTCCAGGCCAGAGCTGGTAGCTGCGGGGGCTATTTTAGGCACAGCTCCTTGGCCAGCAGCTCCCTCTCCACCAGCAGCTCTACTGGCCACCAGCAGCCTGTCTGCCTAGAATGCTGATTGGCAGTTGGCTGCAGTGGGGGCTGGGGATGACTGTTATAAGCTGGAGGTGCTGCAGTGCAGCTGCCCAGAGCCCCTGTGGTCCCCACTGCCACCATGGCCACCCACCGTCTTGTGATGGTCCGACATGGTGAGAGCACCTGGAACCAGGAGAACCGTTTCTGTGGCTGGTTCGATGCAGAGTTGAGTGAGAAAGGGGCTGAGGAAGCCAAGCGGGGAGCCAAAGCCATCAAGGACGCCAAGATGGAGTTTGACATCTGCTACACCTCCGTGTTGAAGCGGGCCATCCGCACCCTCTGGGCCATCCTGGATGGCACAGACCAGATGTGGCTGCCCGTGGTACGCACCTGGCGCCTCAACGAGCGGCACTACGGGGGCCTCACGGGCCTCAACAAAGCAGAGACAGCTGCCAAGCATGGTGAGGAGCAGGTGAAGATCTGGAGGCGTTCCTTCGACACCCCGCCGCCCCCCATGGACGAGAAGCACCCCTACTACAACTCCATCAGCAAGGTGGGCTGCGTAGTGAAGGCCTCTGCGAGGCCACAGAGCTGGGACCCCGGGAGGGAGCCAGCTGTCTAGGGAGGGAACGGTACCATTCTGTGTCCCCCAGGAACGTCGGTATGCAGGCCTGAAGCCTGGGGAGCTGCCCACCTGTGAGAGCCTTAAGGACACCATCGCAAGGGCCCTGCCCTTCTGGAATGAGGAAATCGCTCCCCAGATCAAGGCTGGCAAGAGAGTGCTCATCGCTGCCCATGGGAACAGCCTGAGGGGCATCGTCAAGCACTTGGAAGGTAAGGCCCACCCTCCAGAGCGTGCAGGGTAGGGCGGCAGCAAGTGGGTTGACAGCCCAAGCTTCTCACTTTAGCACAAGTTCCCATTGCCTGGTGGAAGCAGGCTTCCAGACATGGGGCTTTCAACTTACTGATTTGATTAGGGAAGGCTGAGTAACCATTTAACAAATAGTTTTGTGATGCTTTAGCTTCTCTGTAGGACACCACATAAAAGCTTTTGCTTCATTTCTGCATAGGACATCGTGTGAAGTGCTTCCTTCTGCAGGCTGTGAGTGAAGAGTCTCATAGCACTGACAGGGGCCAGGCCATTTCTGGGAGGCAGGGCCACCCAACAGCACTGTCTACAGAGTGGAATCTTGCCCAAGCTGGGAAAGAATGACCCTAATTCAGAGCATCTGCCCCCAAATTCTGGTTTACAGTGGGACCCTGGACAAGCCACTAAAGCTGCTGGGGTGGCAGAAGCTACTAGGGCTCCTAGTCCTTCCTCTAGGATGTGGGCCCAGCTTGGACCTACAGAACCCCTGCTCATTTTCCCTGTCTCCCTACGCACACCCTCTCAGACAATGGCAAAACCAATCAAAAGAGGGGCAAAAATGGCTGACAAACAGGCCTAGGGGCAAAGCACAAGAGACCTTCCCCACAAAGGACCTGGCCCTCCACTCCCTAGACACCAGGGCAGTCTAAATTTAGCACATGAATGACCTTCAAGTTTGCTGGGATCCTGAAAAGGCAAGAAGGGAGCAGGGAGTGCCCCAAATCTCTTGCTCCTGAGGGCTGATGGGCAGCTGGCCAGAGCACTCAGCCTGGCCCCAAGTCTACCAGTGCTCCTGCAGCACTTCACAACTGCCACTGCCACCCCTCCCTTCTGGGGGCTTCATTTGTCCCATGTGCTTCTCATAGCCTGGTCTGCAGGAAGGGGATGCCCCAGGGTGAATGCCAGACCAGTCAGGGTGTCCCTCACTCCCCAGACAACATCCTCTAAGGCCTCCTGCACAGAGGGGGGGGTGGGGTGTTGTGAACACCAAAGGTCGAGCTACTATTCCCAGCACAGGGGCTGCAGGAGGCAGGCAGGGTCAGGTTTCAACCTGGCGCCACCTCCCCTGTACCTCCTCAGCAGGCCTGTCTCCCTGTTCCTCTTTCAGCCCCCTTCCTCACCTTCTCCTCTGTGCAGGATGTCTACAATTGAGAACACCCTAAAACCAAACAGCTAATGTTTCTCCTGACCGTCAAATTCCATCCGGCCAGGCTTCACTCTGGGCTGTTTGGGGGTGGCACCACCTCAGGCCACAGCCATTCAGGCAGGGACAAGGTCCCCATGTGACTTACCACTAGGCTCTTGGTCAACTGTCTTTCCTTGATCATTAGGTCCATTTCTATGACTTTACTTTCTGGACTGGGAGGGTGATGCCAGATGGGACTCGCTCTGTGGGCCATCAAGGTCACAGCACCTGCCGTATGGCAGGGAGCGCTAAGGATGCCTGTACTTCCTGTCTAGGGATGTCAGACCAGGCCATCATGGAGCTGAACCTGCCCACAGGGATCCCCATCGTGTACGAGCTGGACCAGGCACTGAAGCCCACCAAATCCATGCAGTTCCTGGGTGATGAGGAGACAGTGCGGAAGGCCATGGAGGCTGTGGCTGCCCAGGGCAAGGCCAAGTGAGGGGTGGGCTTGGGCAATAAAGGTGCCTCCTCCACTGCCTGGGGTCAGTGTGACTAGGCACGCTAGGCCCTTCCGGCTGGCTCCTCAGGGAGCCCCTGTTCACCCCCACCAGTAACTGTGGAGGACCCCAGGGACCAGGGTCCAGCTATCCTCACAAAACCCATGTCACCAGGGGCAGGAGCCCAATGCCTATATAATCAGGCATCTGAGTCAGGGTTGTGTCCACCCCAGAAATTTACTCTGGACAAACCCGTTTGGTGACCCTGAAGCATCAGGGCCATTTGATAACAATGTTCTAGAATCAGTGTGCTTGGGGCCACTTAGGGAGAAGAGGCCAAGAGACCTAGTTCTTCCTGTGGGAAGCAAGGAATGTCTAGGGGACACTACTTCTCTGCCATCTTCCTTCAAAGGATGGGTGCTCCTCTGCTGTCCTTGTAGCCCCCAGGATGGCACCTTGAGCCCCACATCCTGGATGGGACAGACAAGCTTATAGAGGGCCTTAAAGCTAGCAATCTAGACTATGGGGCTTCCACAGCTGGAAGGGGCTGCCATCTTCATGGGAGAGAAACCAGGAAGCCTGGTAAGAAGAGGGAGAGGCCTAAGGGGCAGGAAGGACAGAGGGGCAGGGCTCAGCAGACTCCTCAGTGCAGCTTCACCTTACGCAGCCAGCAGGTGGGGCTGGGAGTTGAAAGTGTCTGCCTAGCACATCCCAGGGCAGAAGAGACTAATTCCCCAGATGCTCGGTGTATACCTCATTCCACACATGCACTCTGTCCCTTGTAGGCAGAGGCTCCCTGAGGTAGGTAGCAGGCCAAGCAGCCCTTGGGCCCTTGGCCTTTCCCAGGGGAATCAGAACATAGGAGGGCTCCAGCTCCAGTCACACTGTCACGTTGATGCTCTTCCTATCAGCGGCTGCACAGGTCTGAGGACAATGTGCACACACACGTGTCCACCCTAGACACAGGGCAGGCATGGAAACACAGGCTGGGGGTTGTTTCCGTATAGGGGCATTCAGGCTATAGCAGGGCAGCTCAGAGCTGGGAACCCGTGTGAACCCAACTGGCAATTCTTAGATCAAACGCAGGTTTGTTCTTCAGAGACAGATGGGCTGGGACAGAAAACAGGGGCAGACAACAGGTAAAGGCCACTGTGTGTTACTTTTCCTGAAGCCAGAATCAGCTGAGGTGCACACTGGGGGCGCAGACAGTGAGTGAGCCACACAGAAGAGCACATTGTGTCTGTTGTTTTCACGTACCCAGAGATGGAGGTTTGGTCGTCCTTGTCCCTACTCCCCATAGCACAGGCAGAGTGACAGAGAAATGGAGCAGGGACACAGGGGAGGCTCCAGTAGGACGGCTTCCCCACTCAAAATTGTCATGATCACTCTGATTTTGCTCACACACTCCGCTAAAAGCAATTTTCTAAGGTCATTCTAAACAGCCACCAACCCATTCAAAGCATGAGAAAAAGAAACCAAATGTAGAAGGCAGCCTGGAACCTCCAGATGCCTCTGCTCAGAACCCCTGCCCCCAGCTTGGCAGTGGACTCTCAGAGGTCATCAAGGGGCTGGCCACAGGCAGAAATTGGCTCAATTTCCTGTTGGGGTCAAGGCCCAAGCTGCCTGAAAGGGTATGGAAGGCTGCAGGAAGCATGTCTGGAAATCACCAGGTAATGGTTGCATCTAGGTGACAGGCTGAGCCACCCAAGCCACAGGAACCCTGAGGCTTTGTCCTCATTAGGGATTCCAATCCTGAAAGAGCCAAACTTAACTCTCAGACCACCTCTTCCAGCAATAAGGAAGCCATGTCTGAGAGGGAAGGGAAGAATAGGCCTCAGCCTCATTCAATGAGCTCCACGTAGTTGGCAGGGAACATGCCAAAGTGGCCGTCGGGCCCATAGCCACGCCACCAGCCTTCATCGATCACCTCGATGCCCGTGATGAGGTTCTCAGGGTCAAAGGAGATCTCCGTGTCATCGGCTGCAAGAATGGCAAGCCCAGATGCTGCATCAGGGTCCCCTCTGACAACTCGATCCCCCAGCCTGCCTGCACAGGCAGCCCCCAACACAGCTCACTGTGCTCTGCTTCCTCCTTGGAACTATCCCTCAGACATCCTGCTAAGCCTCTGCCTAAGAGGAGCTGCACCCCGTGACCACACCTCCAGGGCACACCTTCCTACAAAGAGTCCCCAGCAAAAGGCTGGAGTAGACGCCCACCAGCCTGCTCCCTGGAGAGCCTCAGTTCCCTTCCCCAAGACCTCCACCCAAGGATGCCTGGGGAACCAGCGTCCAGGCTTGGCCCACCTTCCTCGTTAGACCTCTGGGTTCCACAAGGATGGCAACCGGGATTCCCACCGGCGGCCAGTGAGTAGCTGCCTGGAGCATGTGGGCAGGCCTGAGCTGTGTGGGACAGGCTCCAGTGCCACAGTCATCCCATGGCAGAGGAGCTTCCCCCTTCCTAACTTCTCAGTGCCATCCTCCCATTCAGCCCCAAACCCTCCTGTCTGCTAACTCTGTGACCGCTGGACCACAGCACCTTACCTGCTTGGTAGTCGTACAGGGCCCGGGCGCAAAGCCCTTGCCCACTGAGCCCCTGGCCCTGTACATGAAGGTCAATGTGCCCAGAGCCAACACCTTGCTGCTGTATCTGACAAAGGACAAGAAGATGTTATCCCAGACTCAGCTCGACACCCAATCCTTGTCCCACAAAGCTCAGGTCAAGATGGGAGGGCACAGAGGGAAACCAGTCTGTGGGCTTAGGGGCTACTGGTACAGAAGTCACAGGGCAGTGGCAAATATGCAGCTGTGGGCTACAAGGTGCCCTCCCCACCCAGCGTCTCTCATACTGTGGTGTCTGCCCAGGGACTTACGGCAAAGGGATGCTGTAAAAATGAAACCAAATAATCCACATGTGCTTTAAACCCCACGACATGCCCCAGGAAACCGAGGTGTCCTTTGATCAGTGTTCCTGAGTGTGCAGCCCCTCCATGGTCCCACCACCACTGCAGGGACCCACCGGCGGGGGCTCCTCATAGAGGGTCTCTTGCTCTGGGGGTTCCTCGTACACGGCTTCCTCTTCCGTCTGCACCAGACATGGAGGAGTGCTGGGCGCCAGCTCCTCATAGGGATCTGCACCAGGAATGCAGAGTTCTGACTCCCACACGTCCCCCTTCTCCACCATCGTCCCCCTCCAGGGTCCCCATGAGGTCACAAGTGTCTTGCCTGTCTTGGGCCTGGAGACAGCGGGAGTCGGCTCTCTGCTGAAGGGGGTCTCCGGTTGGGTGAGCTGCTTCTGTAGGAAGGGGCTCCGCAGCTTGCCTGCAAAACGGGCAAATGCCACACACAACACCACCTCAGAAACATCACCTGGTGTGTGGTGAGCTGGTCAACAGTGCAGCCCTGTGTCCATTGGGGACCAGTGCAGTTGATGACGAGGTCAAGAGCAAAAGAGGATACATGGGCCCGAGTCCTTCCTCCTCACTCACTCATGCTGCCCATCCTCTGATATATGTATCTGTCACCTGCCTGAGGGGTGTCCTACATAGGTTTCCCCTCAGCCTGCCCTGCCTTATGGCCAGGCACAGAGGGAGGTCTCACCTGGCTGAGGGCTGGAGACGGAGGTGGTGGACATGGCCCTCTCCTTCTGCTTGAAGATCTCCCTTGCATGTGTGGCTTGTGGGCTGGCAGACTTTTGGAGGGGAGCACATGTCGACTCTGGCAGTGGGCAAGAAACTGCCCCTCCCCAGATGGCAGCCCCTCAAAGGTGTAAGTGGGGTTCACAGGGCCTCTCCCAAGGCCAGGGAGAGGCATCAGGCAGCTCGTGCACCCAGATTCCAATCTGCCCCAGCTGGCTGCAGGGTAGCCTTTGCTGAGGCCTGGGCTGAGCCCTCACCCTGAGACCAGAGAGCCCCCCGCATGACTGTGACAGGCCTGAATGAGAAGGACCACCGCATCTCACCTGCTCCTCTCTGTTCCTTGAACCTATGTCTTGCTGCTGCTCACACGTCCCTCTGGGAAGAGGGGGAGGAAGGCACAGCTAAGGTGTGGCCACGGCCCCTTGTGACGTGCCTCTCAGTCATCCTTGCCTCTGCAGGATGAGTGAATGCTGGGGCCGGGCCCCCCACCTTCCCCACAAGCCCCCACCTCCAGCTCACCTCTCCTGATAGCGCTGCTCCCGGCATGCAGCCTCACGCAGCTCCCGCTCCCGGCGCTCCTGTTCCAGCTGCCTCTGTGCCTCCTCTGCCCGCCGCTTCTCCTCCAGCCGCCGGTTTTCCTCTTCCTTCTGCAGAGAAAGGCTTCACCTCAGCCCCGTGCCCCCCTCAGTCTCACTGCCGCACCTGGATTGGGTCCCACTGGCATGTGGTCAGGGTGGGAAAACTCTTCTACACCCTAATCTGACCACCTGTGAATGAGTGCTGAGGAAACCTGATGCGACACAGGCTTGCTGTTTTGAGAAAACTGAGATGGCAAGTGGTACGCTTTCCTCCTATGCCTAGTCCTCCCCAGGAACACTCACCTCAGCTTTGGCCCAGAAGCTGTCTTTGCCAACTCTTTTGATCTCAGATACAGCATTGGTTTTCTGGTACACAGAGCCCTGTGGGGAACAGAGCACTCACTAGTGACCCAGCCCCAGGGGTGGGAGGTCAGGGCCACAGACACCAAAGGTAGGTTGAATTCACTAGATTCTCAAGAGTGCAGGGGACAGCTGCTAGGACTGGACCGAGCAGAGGCAGCAGAGCCTTTCCAGTGACTCCACACAACACTGCAGTCGTATCTCTGGTGGCACCTGGCCCTCGTAAATGGTAAGAAAGGCCCCTGCAATCCCATCTGCATACTCAGGAACAATGAGCAGTTCTGGCCAGGGGCCACTCCCCAAACAGCCCAGTAGTGTTACAGCATCTACAGTCAGTCATTCTCAACCTTCCTAGTGCAACGACCCTTTAGTACAGTTCCTAATGTTGTGGTGACCCCCAACCATAAAATTAAAATTTTTGTTGCTACTTCCTAACTGTAATTTTGCTGTTATGAATTGTAATGTAACAATTGAACAATATGAACAATACAAAGGATGTATTTTCATTGTTACAAAGGAGTTGTGACCCACAGATTGAGAACCACTGATCTACAGGAATCATCACTGATCCCAACTGTACACATGTGAAGACGCAGTTCCCGGCTGTTAGCTCCACCCAGCACCAGGTGTCTCCTCATGACTTGGAGGGGCCTGCTCTGGCTTTGGGTTCTACCCTGATACTGCCTGAAGTTCCTCCACAGCAGCTACCCCCAGGGGCTTCCCAGGACATGCTGGTGCTGTGGCCTCGAGGGTAGCTGGACAATCATGGCTATGCATCCTGCAGAGCCTCCACTGCGACCACACAGAGTGGGATCCAGACAAAGGCTCCAGGACAGTTAATCCAAATACCAGGTAGGGCCTCAGAGCAACCACTTCTGCCCATCTGCCAGTGTGGGGGGTTAACATTAGAGGATGGGGAGTTAAAATCAGAGGAAGGCAGGGCCCAGCTGGCCTGGATGCTGAGAACTCACATTCCTGGTCCCCTGCCCTTGAGCCCACAGCAATAAGAGGGTAGGTGATGGGAAGGCAGCACTCACCACTGGGGCTTGGGGACCCACATCCTGGAAGCGGCCACTCTCCCTGTGAAAGCTGTAATTGGCACCAGAGGCCTTGGCTACCTTCTCCATGATGCAATCAGGCTCCACGTCTTCCTCAGCCCGCGCATTGATGGTCACATGGGCCCCCTGTGGCAGGAGCAGTATTTGAAAGAAAGGCTTTGCAAGACAACATGCACACAGGCCAATCTCCTGTCAGTCCACACAGTGCAAGCCACCACTGCATAAAGGACTGAGAGTCAGGAGATTGGAAGGCACCAGTCTGGCTGCTGGGCACTGAGGCATGAGTTCCCCATAAGGACTCAAACAGCCTGGAACAAACCTTCTCATACTCATCCCATCTCATGTGAGGCCCATGCCTCCATGTGATGCCCAGTGGTTCGTTCTTTAGGTGAGGTTCACTCCCTGCTATAGGTCAGCAGATGGCTCAGAAATGATCTGCGTGAAAAGCTTTCCCTCTAATCAATGAAAACCAACTTTAAATGCCATCTGGAGACCATAAAAGACCCTGAATAACCAAAGCAATCCTGAGAAAAAAGAACAATGCTGGAGGCTTCATACTACCTGATCGCAAATTATACTACAAAGCTCCAGTAACTAAAACAGCATGGTACTGGCATAAAAACAGATACACACACCAATGGAATGGAAGAGGGGATCAAGGAATAAATCCATACATTACAGCCAACTCATTTTTGACAAAGGCACCAAGAACCTTTGGGTAAAGAACAATCTCTTTAATAAATGGTGCTGGGAAAATTGAATACCCATTTGCAGAAAAATGAAATTAGATTCCCATCTTACACCATACAAAGATCAACTCAAAATGAATTAAAGACTTAACTATAACACCTGAAACTATTAAACTAGAAAAATAAAACATTGGGTAAACATCAGAGAACACTGCTCTAGGCAATACTTTTTTTTTTTTTTTTGAGACAAAGTTTCACTTTATTGCCCTGGGTAGAGTGTTGTGGCCTGAGCCTAGCTCACAGCCACCTCAAACTCCCGGGGTTCAAGTGATCCTCCTGCTTCAGCCTACTGAGCAGCTAGGACTATAGGTACATACTACTACGCCTGGCTAATTTTTCTATTTTTAGTAGAGACAGGGTCTCACTTTGCTCAGGCTGGTCTCAAACCCCTGACCTCAAGCAATCCTTCCATCTTGGCTTCCCAAAGTGCTAGGATTACAGGTGTAAGCCACTGCACCTGGCCAGGGCAACGATTTTTTGGCTAAGACCTCAAAAGTACAGGCAACAAAAGCAAAAATAAACAAATGGGTATCATGCTAAAAAGTTTATGTACAGCAAAGGAAATAATCAATGAAGTGATAGGCAACCTACAGAATGAGAAAAAATCTTAGCAAACTGTTCATCTGGTAAGGTATTAATAACCAAACTATATAATGAGCTCAAACAACTCAATAGCAAATTCAAACAATATGATTTTTATTTATTTATTTGTATTATTTTTTTTGAGACAAAGTCTCACTTAATAACCCTTGGTAGAGTGCCATAGCATCATAGCTCACAGCAGCCTCCAAGTCCTTGGGCTTAGGCAATTCTCTTGCCTTTTTTCTTACAAAATGATTTTTAAATGGGCAAAAGACCTGAATAAAAATATTTCTCAAAAGAAGATATATAAATGTCCAAGAAATATATGAAAAAAATGTTCAACATCACTACATCAGGGAAATTAAAATCAATGAGATATCATCTCACCCCCATTAAAATGGCAATTAAAAGCCAAAAAATTCAAATTGAAAAAAGAATAATAAAAAAATAAAAAACAAAAAATTCAAATGGAAATTGCTTCACTATTTATTTTTGAGACAGGGTCTCACTCTTTTGCCTAGGCTAGAGTGCACTGGTGGCAGTGGCATTATGATAGCTCACCGCAACCTCAGACTCTTAGCCTCAAGCAATTTTTTTTTTTCTTTTGAGACAAAGTCTCCCTATGTGAGTGCAGTGGAGTCATAGCTCACAGCAACCTCAAACTCTTGGGCTTAAGTGATTCTCTTGCCTCAGCCTCTCAAGTAGCTGGGACTACAGGTGCCTGCCACAATGCCTGGTTATTTTTTTGTTGCAGTTGTCACTGTTGTTCAGTTGACCCGGCTGGGTTCAAACCCGCCACCCTCGGTGTACATGGCTGGCGCCGTAACCACTGTACTACAGGTGCAAGCCAGGCCTCAAGCAATTTTCACAACTCAGCCTTCCAAGTGACAGGATTACATGTGTAAGCCACCATGCCCTGCTAGGGGAACTTTTACATGCTGTTAATGGGAATGGAAATTAGTATAGCCATTATGGAAAACAGTACGAAGGTTCCTCAGAAAACTAAAAATAGAACTACCATATGATCCAGCAATCACACTGGGTATACATCCAAAAGAAAAGAAATCAGCATATCAAAGAGATGTCTGCACACCCATGTTTACTGAACATTATTCTTAACAGCCAAGACATGAAATTAACCAAAGTAGCCATCAACGGATCAATGGGTAAAGAAAATGTGGTATATATGCACAATAGAATACTATTTGGCCATATTAATGAATGAAATCTTGTCCTTTGCAATAACATGGATGGAACTGGGGGGGGTCATTATGTTAAGTGAAATAGCCAGGCAACAAAAGACAAATATCAAAAAGAAAAAAAAAAGAGAAAGACAAATATCACATGTTCTCACTTATATGTGGAAGCTAAAAAAGTGGATCTCATGGAGGTAGAGAACAGAATGGTGGTTACCAGAGGTCAGGAAGGATGTTGGGAAAAAAGACGAGAAGCTGATTAATGGATATGAAAATATAGTTACACAGAATAAGTTCTAGTATTTGAAAGTACAACAGGGAAATTTTTTTTTTTTGCAGTTTTTGCCCAGGGCTGGGTTTGAACCCACCACCTCCGGCATATGGGGCTGGCACCCTACTCCTTTGAGCCACAGATGCCGCCCAACAGGGAAATTATAATTAGCAAAGGTTTGTGTATTTCAAGATACTTACAGAGAAATACTGTAATGTTCTGGACACAAAGAAAAGAAAAATGTTTGAGATGATATGCTAATTATATTGCTTTGATTATTATACACTGTATACAGGTATCAAAATACCACATGTACCTCAACAATATGTATAGATATTTTATATCAACTTTTAAAAATACTGGGTGGCAAATGACATCTGGAGAAAAGCACATTTTCTACAAAAGGAGAGCCACTCAATTCTTCCTGAGAAGCCAGATCCGTGACCGTATTCACTGTTACTATATAAGATGAGTATTCTTAACCCTAAAATGTGAAATCTGAAATCCTCCAATGAGCATTTTCTTTTAGCATCATGTCAGCACTCAAAAAGTTTGTGGAGTATTCTGGTTTTGAATTTTTGGATTGGGGATGCTAAACTGTTAAGTATATAATGCAAATATTCAAAAAAATCCAAATCCAAAACACTATGGTCCTAAGCTTTTGAGATAAAGGATACTCAACCTCGCCTGTGGTCCCAGCTACTCGAGAGGCTGAGGCAAAGAGAATCGCCTAAACCCAGGAGTTGGAGGTTGCTGTGAGCTGTGTGACGCCATGGCATTCTACTGAGGGCGATAAAGTGAGACTCTGTCTCTACGGAAAAAAAAAAGGATACTCAACCTGTATACCCACTAAGCTTGAAATCTTTTTCAGCCCCTAGATGGAGAAACTGAGATATTTCTAAAGAAATGTTGGCAGAACTAGAAATCAAAGTCCTGAGTCTCCTTGCCACTAACCAAAGAAATGCAAAAGGTCATCTGATAAGTAAGCTGTTTAGAGTGATCATAAAGCAAAATGGAACCTCAGGGTCGAGCCTTCCCAGTGGACCAGTTGCAGTATGGTCCTTCATTCCACCCAGCTGAGCCAGCCTATAAGTGGCCATTGCCGCACACTGACCTCCCTTGCCCTTGATGAGACTAGGGCATCCTACGGTCATGCCCTAAAAGCCAGACAGAGCTTTAGTTGTGAGCACATGTCTGACTCCAGCTCTGCTCTCCACTTGCTCACACCCAGGAACCTGGGGGAGCTCCAGCTTAGGGGGCCTGTTCAGAGCGGAGCAGGTCTTGACCAGCCTCACCTTCAGGAAGTTGGCCATTGTGCTGACGTGGCTGGCGCAGGCTCCCTTCCGCACATCGTTCACACCCTCACCTGTCTGCAACACAAGCACATCCAGCATGACCAAAGCCATTTCCCTCTCTTGGAGACCCAGAGGCTTCCATATGTTCCAGAAAAGAGAAAAATAGCCACCCTCAAAGCAGAAGTCGTTCTTCTGTGTTACACGGGTGAGGTTAGTTCTCACACCTCCAAGGGCCTTGTGAACATTTCCTGGGCAAGATGGCCACTGGCTTCCAATGTGAGGGATTTTTCCTGAGTTTTCCTTGTCCCCACTAAGGAGTTCTGTTTGCTAGAGCCACTGTGCCTCCACTCCAGGCTCCTGCATATTCCCTCAGGCCCTCTTCTCCATCAGAACTACCCTGAAGGGGATGGGACAAGTTCTCATCACTGCGTTTATTCCATTGTGCAGGAATAATTCTGTTTGGAAGGTTAATTCTGTGTAGCAAGGATATAGTTATTCTCTCGGCTACAATGAATTACTTGACTATTCTGCTCATTCACCAACTCTGAGCTGTTCTGTTGATCTACTAAGTTGTGCTCATAAAACACTCCATTCCTGATGTTAAGTCAGAGCAGCAAAGAAAACAATCGTGTTTCCTGAGTCACATCTAGATGAAACAAGTTCCACATACCCAATTGATGAGGACAAACTTGGGCAGGCCGGAGTTGGGGTCCTTTACTCTGCAGAAGCCGTACATCACCTTCCCACTGTTGAGCTCCTCCACCATCTCCTCCAGGCCACCCTCTGCAACAGGGTCATGAGGAAGGTCAGAGGCAGCCCCAGGACTTCCTGCTGGCCCTGGCCCCTAGTCAACCAGGAAGTGACCTCAGGCTACCCTAAACAGGCTTCTGATCCCTACTTGCATCAGAATCTTCTTGGGGACATGTATAAAATCAGATTCCTGGGTCCCACCCCCACTAAGCTGACATATGAGACCTGGGTGAAACCCCGGAGTCTGCAATTCTGGCAAGCACTCAGGTGGTATTTTTACCCATGCTAGTTTAAAAACCATTCCTCTAAACCCACAGGTAATTCTGGAAATTAAAAACCTCACTTCCACTGCAAATTAGCCATCAGGTTTCCAAATGGTAGATTTCTCCATCAATTTTATTGCTGCCTGGACTCCACAAAGGGCCATAGTATGGTAGGGCCTGTTGAGTCACCCCTGCCTTGCCTGTGCCCATTTAGAGTCCAGGGCCACCCAGATGGTTGGACCAGATGGAGCATCCTACAGCTACATAACTGGCTCAGACCTCACAGACTCTTAGACAGAGGATGGGCTGATGGGGCCCCAGGAGTGGGCTGCCTTAAACCATTCTCCCCTGACACTGAGACACAGCCCCAATCTCTTGTTATAGAGAGGAGGAAATGATCAGGTTTTTAGCTATAGGGTTCCACAGAACTTGGGACAGTCCAGAGTCCCCACTCTGGAGATAGCAACCTGCTACATTTGCAGCATAGTCCTGTTCTGTGCCATTGGAGATGATAATAGGAAACTCAGGTTGATCCCTGCAACTGCCAGTCGGCAGCCACGTCATGTGAGTCTATCGTTCAATGGCAATCCTTCTAGAAAGACGATGCCTCGGGGAGAAGAGGCTGGGAGAGGAAGGGGCTTTCTACCAATAGTCACTAAGGTGACTCCAAACACTCACTGAACAATGAAGCCTTGTCTAGCTCAGGACAGAGGACGAGGTCATGTGAACTCCAGAGGAGGAGCGAGCTGGCTTGAGGATGCAGAGCAGCTGGGATATCAGCTCGGAGGCCATGGGTCACACCCACTGTCTGTGGCCCAGCCAACTCTTGACAGCCTCTGCCCAATAAACTGTCCTTAACTGTAGAGACGCTCCATAGATGTCTTCCCTATGAATGCACTGGCAATGCTTCTCCCTAGTGAGGGTGGGCCTCTGGCCCATGGCCAGAGCAGGACACAGGCAGAGGAGGACATGTCTGCAGACCTTTCTGCCAACACCAGGCCTGGGACTGGCATCCTTCCCGCTGCCCTGCAGTTTGCCGATGAGCTGGAGAGGGCCAGCCTGTTCTCCCTCTCAGCTCTCCCAAGGTAGACACAGATAAAAGTGCTGCCCTCCACCTCCAGTGGAGAAAGTCAAGGAGGAATGTTTTTATTTACAAACATCTGGAACCCAACATCCACCAGAAGTGGCCAGTGAGTGCTGGAGGCCTCATGCTGTTTAGTGCACTGAGACAGCCAAGGGCTCTAGACACCAGTCTTGCTGCTGCTGGTCCATGTCTCAATCATGGGAGTCAGGGAGCCCCCAGTGGAGCTGAACTGGGGAGGGTCTGCAGGAGGAAGGCCTGGCCCTACTCCCCACCTCAATGGGGGAAAGTGTCACTATAGTCGAGTCACATGCAGGTGATACCTGTGTGCTCGATTCTTTTCCTCCCGCTGCAATGCTGACATGCTACCCAAGATGGACTGCTGACAGTCAGAAACTCTTCTTTGTACACTTCACCCTTCTGCCTCTTGTTGCCTGAGAACCCATTTGGGATCGTACTTACCCCCAGTGCCAGCCACTCGGATGTCATTGCTGTTGCCTTCATAGGTGAAGAGAGCCCTGAAACAAAACACAAGTGGGCTCTATAGCCAACACCTCAGTTGTTTTTTTTTTTTTTTTTTTTTTGAGACAGAGCTTCAAGCTATCACCCTAGGTAGAGTGCTGTGGTATCACTACTCACAGCAACCTCCAACTCTTGCCTCAGCCTCCCAAGTATCTGGGACTACAGGTGCCCACCACAATGCCTGCCTATTTTTTGGTTGTATTTGTCATTGTTGTTTGGCCGGCCTAGGCTGATTTCAAACCCGCCAGCTCTGGTGTATGTGGCTGGTGCCTTAGGTGCTTGAACTACAGGCGCCAGCCAGTATAGCCAACACCTTAGTTTCAGTACCTCTGCCATCACCACATCTCCCATGGCTTCCCGCTACACACCAAAGAGCTTGGCCCAACAGTGACACCGTGGGCCAACACAGGCCCCTCCTGCTCTGGCTGACCTGCCTGGCAGGTTCTCAGCAGGTTGCTGTGTAGTCTTCTCAGCTCTGAAGCTGGGCCGATGCTGGCCCACCTTACCATGGGGCTTAATGTGAGGGGAGACAGGAGGATACATGTACTCAAGGGGATGACGTGTGGAGTTCGTACAGTAATGTTCTACACATTCATGTGTGAAATTCTCTCCCAGCTTCCAAGTATATGGATTTGAAAAGACAAAACAGACGTGCGTATTTCTGAACCCAGAGCACCCAAAAAGAGAAGCAAGGAGAAACGCACACAGGCGGCTTCGTGGAAGGCCGCCCATCAAAGCCTTCAAGTGTCTGTGGGCAAATTCTATCTATTGGAGCCTGGCTGACACCTAGCATCCCTTTCTTCATCCCAGAAGAGAGAACTCTGGAAAAGATTCTGGCTTTTAAACTTCTGCCCCAGAGGTATTCAGGAAATATAGTAAATTTTATTAAATTTAGGCCATAGACAGTGCCTTGACCAGAGCAAAGGTTACTAAAGGAATACATTAGGGAACAGGTGACCTCCTAGAGATAAGCTATGTGTGAGCTTCCCTGTAGTACACATTCAGCCAGCCGTAGGCACCAACCCTGTGTCAGGTCAACTGCCCCAGCAATGCCCGTGGACATGGGGTAAGGACATTGACCCATCAATCTGCAAGTCAAAGGCAAAACCCAGTCCAGTGTCTCTTGTTTTCCCAGGCTCCTAGCCACAGGCCCATGAAGGCTGGCCGCAAAAGAAGCTCCAGGAATTGTCAAACAGGAACCAAATCAGCTTTCACTTGGCTTCCCCAGAGCCCTGCCAGTGCCAGTAGGCAGAGATGCCTATGCCTGAGAAAGATAGAAGTGAGATCCAGACCTGGTAGAACTGACTGGCAAGGAGGAGACAGCCACCAGGATCCACACTGCCTAACAGAAGAGACCAGAGAAGGTGAGAAACACTGAGGAAGAAACACTCAGAGAAAAGGGACTAAAGAACACAGAGAAACAAAGACAAAGATTTGGGAGGAGGTGACCTGCCTGAGCTGGTGGAGCTCTCTGGAGGAAAGAAGCCCATTCCTCTTGATAGTCACAAAGCCCTGGCTGCCAAAAGACAGAGAACTGGCACAAGCACAGAAGAGAAGACACTTGGACTCAGCTCTTGCAAAAACGAATTCAGCGGCTGTAAGAGCCGAGCTTGGTATGTGTCCCTAACCCTCCAAATTTACCCTCCCTTCAGGCTCCAGGGTAAATTTAAGAATGTTCTCAGTTCAAAGGCTCATTCCCACATTTGCTTAGAGTTCCACCCTTCTTTCAAATCAACATGAAAAAATATAGTGCCTTTAGACTGTGAGCAGCAAGAAAGGACAGGGTGTCAAGTATCTTATAATCCAATCATTCCTTCAGAAAATAAGTATCGAGAACCTACTGCTTACAGATGATGGGAATGCAGTTATGAATAATCCCTAAAATGTCCTGCCTGTGGAACTTACTTTCTAGTGCAGTGGTTCTCAACCTTCCTAATGTCGCGACCCTTTAATACAGTTCCTCATGCTGTGGTGACCCCCAACCATAAAATTATTTTCATTGATACTTCATAACTGTAATTTTGCTACTGTTATGAATCATAATGTAAATATCTGATGTGCAGGATGTATTTTCATTGTTACAAAGGAGCCGCAACCCACAGGTTGAGAACCACTGTTCTAGTGGGAGAAAGACATACACCTAATACTAATGTACTGTCAGGGAGTGAAGTAGATGCAGGTGACATGTGAACCAGGTGAGAACAAACCACACCAAGATATGGGGAAGAGGGGCAGAAAACAGATCCAAATGGATAGCTGATATGCGGCTACTCCTCACCCTATCTGGCCTCAAGGCCTGGCCCAATGCCCTGGCTCTGTGTGAATCATTTTATGACCCACCGAACTGGAGATAACTTCTTCTTCCCCTGATATTTTCTACCACCTTTTCTATATGGTTCTCAGTCCAACTATTTTTTCTTTTTTTTGAGACAGAGTCTTACCCCTCAGTAGAGTGCCATAGTGTCACAGCTCACAGCAACCTCGAACTCTCGGGCTTAAGAGATCCTCTTGCCTCAGCCTCCCAAGTAGCTGGGACTACAGGTGCCCACCACAATGCCTTAAATAAAACAACACCTAAAAATAGCCTTCGATATTTTTAGAGATGGGGTCTTATTTTAACTCAGGCTGGTCTCAAACTCCTGAGCTAGGGCTATCCACACGTCTCCGCCTCCCAGAATGCTAGAATTATAGACAGGAGCCACTGCACCCGGCTTCCAACTTTTTTTCTTTTAAATACAGACTGGGTCTCGCTCTGTCACCCAGGCTGGAACTCCTGGGCTCAAGTAAATCTCCCAAATCCTCCAAATGCTGGGATTATGGCATGAGCCATCATGTCCGGCCCACAGTCCATCTTTTTTTTTTTTTGAGACACAGCCTCAAGTTGTCACCCTGGATAGAGTGCTATGGCATCACAGCTCATGGCAACCTCCAATTCCTGGGCTCAAGCGAGTCTCCTGCCTCCGCCTCCCAAGTAGCTGGGACTATAGGCGCCCGCCACAATGTCTGACCATTTTTTGGTTGCAGCCATCATTGTTGTTTGGAGGGCCCGGGCTGGATTCGAACTCGCCAGCTCAGGTGTATGTGGCTGGCGCCTTATTCTGTTGAGCCACAGGAGCTGAGCCAGTCCATCTTTCATTTGAGCATCTGAACTCACTAGTAAGGACAAAGACAGGACTTATCCAATACCTTCTAGTGAAGAGATAAAGATGACAAGGAAACAAGCCCATGAGGGTTTCTAGCACATGTCTGAGGGAAGTCAATCAGGATGATGGGAAACCATGACTGCAGCCAGGGAGCCAAGAATCAAGGAAGGTCTCTCTGAGAAAGCAACTTTGAAGCGGAAATGTGAAATCTGGGAGCTTCCTATGACGATGTGGAAAAAGAGCACTCCCAGCAGAGGAAGCAACAAGGGCAAGGGCTCTGAACAGGAACCAGTTTGCAAGTTTGAGGAAGAGAAACAAAGCCAGGGTGTGGTGGTAAACAGGTAGGGCCAGTGTGACAAGAGGGAGGAGGGGCAGAATCTGGGTCACTTGGAGCAATGAGTCCAGGCTTTCTTCAAGGTGCAACAGGAAGCTACTGCATATAGGCACAGCAGTGACATGGTCAAGATACATTTTTTCAGGCCACACAAGATGGCTTACACCTGCATTTCTAGCACTCGGAGAGGCTGAGGTGGGAGGATCACTTGAGCTCAGGATTTCTTGACCAGCCTGAACAAGAATGAGACCCAGTCTCTACTAAAAGTAGAAAAACCAGCCAGGTGTTGTGGCAGGCACCTATAGTACTCAGCTACTTGGGAGGCGGAGGCAGGAGGATGGCTTGAGGTTGTGAGCTAGGCTGATGCCATGGCACTCTAGCCCAGGGTAACAGAATTAGACTCTAGTCTAAAAAAAAAAAAAAAATCTGATGAGTAGCTACCTTAATGGCTGTGACAATGAAGGTGGAGGCCAATACAAGCTGAACAGCAGACACAACCTGCACTGCACCCTAGAGGGAGAGAGAGCAGGAGGGGTAACCGCCAGACCACGGGTGGTAACAGGCAGTTTTGAGAAGAGGGCCAAAGAGGGAAGCCCAAACTGCTGTCTGGGCTTTGGGGCATCATCCCCAAACCAGTGATAGTTCCTGAAGAGACTGCCCAGTCAGCGTGTATTGGCCTCCACCTTCATTCAGGAGTCAATTTCCTGAAGGATGATAAAGAAAGAAGACAGAGGAACCCTACCAAGGAAGTTATAAGACATCCTTCCTGAGATAGATGCCTCCCAGAGAACATGCTGTTTGGCACAAGTGCCATCTAAAGCACCCATGGTGACTGGGCCACAGACGTGACAGAACTCTGCAGACCCAGGCAACTGGTGTTCTGAAGCTCTTCCCCTAAGGGCCTGTGACTGAAGAAAAGGAAAATCTATGTCCTCAGTGTCCTAACAGTGCCACTGTATGAAAGCCACTCCATGCTGGTCACCAAGGAAGTGTAGACAAGACAAAAAATTACTTAGACAAGTGGAGATGACCCCCTACACAAGGGGCAGACTTAGGAGGGCCTCAGTGTTGACCACAGGGTATCTGCACCATGACTCAACCTCTGAGGTCCAGTTTCTATTCCCCAAGGTTGAGCACCTTAGCCAATCATACTCAGCATATTTCTCAGAACTGGAAGTGCTCAAAACTGATCAGCAAAAACAGTTTAAGTAAATGAGAAAATGATAGAGAATTATTAAAACATATATAGCTGTGCATATTTGCAAACCACAGAGCTGACCTTGTGTGGGAGTTGCCCAGGGTTATCCCAGACACTTCAGATCCAGGTTTCCAGTTCTGTAAAGTCCCATCAACTATAAGATGAGATTCTACCACTGAAAGCCTCTTAGGGGAGATGTTGGGTGGTGGAGGAAAGATAAGATCTTTTTCCAAATAGATAGCCAGCATCCTACTTCCATACATCTTCCAATGGCTCAGAGGAAGGAGTACTCTTCTTGGAGAAATGCAAGTTCTGAAGTTCCCATTCACAGACAAGGAGGGATCCAGACCCCTGACCTCTTTGTCTGAAGCCAGCCAGGCTGCCAGACCTCTCCCAAAGGCCCATCCCTGAACACAGCATTTGGAAGAAACTGGGCGTGGCTTCTACCTTCTCCGGGACGGCTATGCCAGACCCCTTATTCCAGGGAAGTCCCAGAGCTAGCAAGAACCTGGTGAGGCAGCACGCACAACCAGGCCGAGAATACAACATGGAAACCTGCAGAGCCACACCGGGCGGCCAGAAGCAGGAGGAGGGGCTGAGGACTCATTGGGTCCCCCTAAGACGGATTTAACCAGTCCACGCAGGGCAAGGAGTGACAAGAGTGGGCCAGCATCCTTGCTGAGGTGTGGGGCGGGCAAGCTGGTGAGTCCCGGATTGCATGCGGCGGCGCCACTTGCGCTCGCGCTCCCCATCTTCCCCGCCCCCAGCTCGCCCCGACAGACCCTCCCCAAGAGGCGACCCCCGGCCCGCCCTCCGGCCCGCCTCGCCGCCCACCAGTTGATTGGGGACTTCTCGGTGACCACCCGCCCGTAGGCCTCCTGCAGCGCCGGCCCGTTCCGGCTCAGGTTCGCCGCCATGGCCCGCCCCGCAGTCTCCGCGCTGCCGCTGCCTCTTCCGGGCCCGGCAGCGGCTGACAGCCGAAAGCCTCGCCTCCGACGGCGGAAGCCCCGCCCACCTACCGGAAGCGGAAGCGGCGGAGCCGGCTGAGCGCGCGGGGTCCAGCTGCGCTGCGGACAGGCGGGCTGCGGGTCCTGATGTGGGAAAGCAGGAAGGGCCCGGCCTTCTGTTCGTCCTTAGGGCGGGCTCCTGAGGCCTGGTCCCTCCCACTCAGCCGGCGGCTCGCCTTGCAGGCGTGGCCGAGGGAACCCGGTCGAGTTCCCTATAGCTACTCGCACATAGTGCGTCCACATCCTTTTCTAATTCTTGTCACAGTTAATGCACTTCTTTGGGAGATCTTGAGTTCATCTGTCTCCCTCCAGACGGGATCTTCTGAGCCCGCGTGTGGACCCCTAACAGATATTTGATCAAGGAATGAAGCGAGCATAAATTAATGAATGCACTACAAACCTAACTCAAGGTGCTTTCGTCCTTTCTGTTTCTAACCTGTGTTCTGCAATTTGATTGAGGCTAGGGTTGCGGAGGAATGAAGAGAACCCATTGTGCTCCATCTCTGTGTGTGGGATGGTTTCCCTGCCTGGAAGGAAAGGGCCCAAAATATCTCAACCTTCTCCCTTCCTCCGGGACCCCCAGTTCTATCCATCCACAAATGTGCCTGCACTGACTGAGCTAGTTACCTATCTGCATGATAGGGAAACGTGCTAAGGCCCAAGGCAGTGCACAGCTTCTTTTCCTGCTGAGCAGAATAACTCTCTCAAATACAGCTTCAAGGCTGTTAGGGCCATATGGGCTTTGGAGTTCAGTCTCAGATTTCAGAGAAGTTATACCACGCATATCCTGTATACTCTTATGTAAGTCCTATCACGAGATCTGGAGTAGGAACTGGTAATCCGATAAGCTTATACTTCTGCAGCGATACATGTAGATAATGAGCTAAGTACAATATAAGAAAACTCTGGGCTGGGTGTTTTGGCTCATGCCTGTATTCCAGCACTCTGGGAGGTGAAGGTGGGAGGATCGCTCAAAGTCAGGAGTTCCAGACCAGCCTGAACAAGAGTGAGTCTTCGATTCTACTAAAAATAGAAAAATTACCTGGGCATTATGTACTTGCAGCTACTGGGGAGGCAGAGGCAGGGAGATTGCTTGATCCCAGGAATTTGCATTTTTCTGTGAGCTAGGCTGATACCATTGCACTTTAGCCCCTGTGACAGAGCAAGACTTGGTCTCAGAAAAAGAAAGGAAGGGAGGGAGGGAGGTTGGTCAAAAGGAAAGAAAGAGAGAGAGACAGAGGAAAAGGAAAAAGAAACTCTAAGCAGCCTCATAGCAGTTAAGGTCAATTTTTGATGCCAAATGTACTACCAAAATCTTAAGGTGTTGGAATCTTATTGTTCAGATAGGGATTGTGGACATAATTTGGGCACAAACTCTGTTCACTTGTTATCTTTATTTTTATTTCTGTTCATATCATTGTTGTTTTTGAGACAGAGTCTCAAGCTGTTGCCCTGGGTAGAGTGCCATGGCGTCATAGCTCATAGCAACCTCCAACTAGGGTTTAATCAATCCTCTTGCCTCAGTTTTTCTGTTTTTAGTAGAGATGGGGAGACTCACTTTTGCTCAGGCTGGTCTTGAACTTGTGAGCTCAAGCAATCCACTCGCCTTGACCTCCCAGAGTGCCAGGATTATAGGCGTGAGCCTCCGTACCTGGTTCATTGTTGTTTATGTTCTTTGTTTTGTGCTGCTATGACAGACTAGGTAATTGCAGAGAACAGAAATGTATTTTCTCTTCACTCTGGAGGCTGGGAAGTCCTAGATCAAGACAGCAGTATATAGGGAGGGCCTTCTAGCTACCTCACAACATGGAGGAAGGGCAAAGAGACAGTGAGAGAGAGACAAATGGGGGCTGAATTCATCGTTATAAAAATAAGGAATCCACTCCCATTCACCTCTCAAAAGTACCACCTCCTGGCTCAGTGCCTGTGGCTCAACAGGCCAAGGCACCAGCCATGTACACCTGAGCTGGCGGGTTCGAATCCAGCCCAGGCCCGCCAAACAACAATGACGGCCGCAACCAAAAAATGGCCGGGCGTTGTGGCGGGCGCCTGTAGTCCCAGCTACTTGGGAGGCGGAGGCAGGAGACTCGCTTGAGCCCAGGAACTGGAGGTTGCTGTGAGCTGTGACGCCACAGCACTCTATCCAGGGTGACAGCTTGAGGCTCTGTCTCAAAAAAAAAAAA
>CAUYON010079211.1:0-20053 GCA_963573935.1 Arctocebus calabarensis
TTTTTTTTTTTTGCAACAGTCTCACTGTGTCATTCTCAGTAGAGTGCGTGGCGTCACAGCTCACAGCAACCTCAAACTCTTGGGCTTAAGCAATTCTCTGGCCTCAGTCTCCCAGGCATCTGGGACTTCAGGCACCCTCCACATTGCCTGGTTATTTTTTTAGAGATGAGGTCTCACTCTGGCTCAAGCTGGTCTTGAACTCAGGCAATCTACCCGCCTTGGCCTTCCAGAGTGCTAGGATTGTAGGCATGAGCCACCGGAGCGGGCAAAAATGGAAATGTCTTATTCAGAGATTGAGCCTCATGAAATGAAATGATATTCCTGTCATCTACATAGCACAGGAGAGGAAAAAACATCTTTTTCTCACTCAAAGCTAGGTTGGTGGCTAAAGCCTCCATAATAAAAGAGATTAATAGGAGAAAAGAGTGTCATTATATTTAATGTAACTTTTATGTGACACAGGAGCCTTCATAAAGGAATAGGGATCCAAAGAAATATTAAACTTGTGCATTTTTATGCTAAGTTGGATGAAAAAGGGATAGTCACAGAAAAATACAATTGGACAAAGCAGATCTGATCTAATGACAGCAAACTGCGGGAAACATAGCAAGGCCCATTCATTCAGATTATTCTCTGAGATCCCGTGTCTTCAGATGGAAGGATACTTCTTTTCCCCACGTATAGGCAGGGTATCTCTTGAATGAGGGTCACATGATTTGCTTTAGAGAAAGGTCAGAAATCTTTTTCAGTTTTTATGACTTACTTTAGGTGAGAAAGGTAAGAGGAAGGCCAGAGTGACAATTGAGTTTCTTCAGTTTTCTAAAATCCTTTAGCTTCAAGTATTTGTGGGTAGGCTGTCCTGAATCCCATCAATGGTTAATAGAAGACACAGGACTCAAAAGTCTCAGATTTGTGTTTCAACTGAATGTTCTTTTCTGGCTGGGGAGAGCTGCACTGCAGGGAATGTGAGCAGGAGGGGCAGGCGGGGCAAGCTTCCCACTCAGAGGACTTGGTCCTTTGGTTTTTTGATTATATTTCTTACTGAGTAGAAGAAATTATTTATTTTCATTAGGAAATCTGGAGAAGAAGGCCCAGAAACCCTGGGTGGGGACTGTATAATTAATAGTGAGCTCCATGTAGGACAGGACACAGGAAAAGAGAATGACTGATGCGACCCAAAACTTCAAGAAATGAAAAATCCTGAAGATCCTCTTTATAAATATCAGAAATCAAAGACCCTAAAAATATTTCTGCTCAGACTTTCAACATTTTTAAGCATACATGATGCTTTTTCAATGAAGCTCCTATGCATGTATACAACCCAAGATTAGTTTGAGTAATTTTCATTCCTTATAGTTTACATCATAAAAAATATTCACCCTTATAGATAAGTCCCCAGATGTACAAGGTACTTCCCCTCCCCACATCTGCTCAGAGTCCCTGTGGCACAATCCTTGCAGAAGATGAAGAGGATATCCAGAGATGACCTGCTTAAAATCCTATAGCTGATTAGCTGTCTGCCCAAGATAAGAACACATGTTTCCTGTCAAGAGCTTTATCTTCTACAATATTCTGTGCCCTGAGAGTTCAAGTGTATCAAGAATGTGAGATGTACTTAGACTTTTCCCTTCTTTAAATTCTTTAGAGTGCTCCAAATATTTCCTTGGAAAGAGTTATTCTAGGCATCTTCTGGGAAACAAGCACATGGTATATCCATCACCCAAATGGTTCATTAGTCGTAGAAACATTTTGATGTTAGAAGCAGAGAATAAAGTCCCAGCCAAAGTCTCAATCTGCCTCTGAACACAGAGGAGGGGCAAGTAAATGAAGACGAGAGCCACAGAATAAAAAGCACCAGTGGCCACTTGAATTTGGCATGGAAAAAATGATGAAGGGAATATAAGTTATGAATCCTAGCTTTAAAAATTTAAGAATAAAACAAATCAGCCAAGTGAAATGATAATTATCAAATGCTTGTAAGTGCCCCCAGGAATCTTTAGACATTTAAACCAAACTCTATAATTAGTACATTTGGGACTTCTTTCTTTTAAGACAAGAAAAGTACAGTTGTATTCTGGATGTATGAAGGGAGGGGGAGGATTTCATCTTGAAGGATACGAAATGCATCTCCCACTGAGAGTGCAAAAGGAATGGCTCTGACCAGACCCCCCTGAGAACTTCAAGGGACAAGGAAGGACAGGAGTCCCTGGAAGGGACTATAGGAACTTCCAAGGGTCTTTTAAGAGGATTAAAGAGAAAAGAAGCAGGAGGTCCATTAGTTAAGAAGAAAGATGGATTCAATGATAAGCAATAACATTACTGAGATAATTAACTGCATCACTGAATTGCACTTTTAGAAAGAAGAAAGAAAATATATCCCCAGGATTCCCAGGGACCTAGGGATTATTTTTTTTAATAGAGAAAGTAGAATCTGATTTTTCTTCTTCTTTTTTTTTTATAATTGGCCATTAGTAAATAAGCAAATTTGCAAATAAAATATGAATTCCAAACCAAGCAAAACTTATCTACGGTGTTAAAAGTAAGGGGAGGAATAGCCTTGGGGGGAAGGGCTGATGCTACTGGCATGCTGGCAGCACTGCTTCCAGACCTTCCTGAGGGTATGGAAGGGATGGTACTTTATGAAGACACATTGGGCTGTACGCTATGACCCATGCACTTTTATGTGTGTTACACATGAGTAAACATAATAGTGAACTAAATGAGAGTTTTGAAAAATGTAAATATTAAAAGTATGTTGATGTATAATCCAGAATATCAAAAGTGGGGGTATAAGAATAGAATAATGAAATTATAAAGAAGCAAAGGATATTTTTAAAAAATCCTTAGACAGCTGAAGATTAAAGGCATGGCAATCAATCAAGATGTTATCACATCCAAATTTCATAATTAATGTATTCCTGTATAATTTTATATATATATTTAAATTTTTTGATGGCTCTTTCTCATTAGTAGGAATCTTATATTCTATTTGAAAGTAAATCTTTACACTCTATTTTACAATCCAAGTTTCTATATATACAGTTTACATAAATTGAAATGTATCCAAATATGTAGAGAGGAATGAAATCACATAACCATATGTGACTTTTAAGAAAAGACTAGTCAATTGACCCAAAATAATTCGATTGCTAATTATATGGCCAATTCAATACTACTTATCATTGAGGATATAAAAGAAGTAAAAGGTCTTGCTCCTGTTAAGAACAATCTACCTGGGAAGAGAAGACTAACAAATATGAACACATCAAAAGGCTACATTGTTCAATGCTATCTCTAACATGAGTGAAATAAGAAGACCATCTGGTACCTTAAATAGAGCATGATTTTGACTCTCTTTTCCCATAAAAATGTTGCAAATGTTGAGAAAGAATTGTTGTATTGACTGAAATTTGTATAGGTTGTAAACTGAAGGCTCTCATTTTATTTCACAGAAATTATCTTGATGGAGATCAAAATTAGATGTCATCCCACTAGATAGGTTCATTAAAGTTGTCAGGAAAATAATGGGCAACAATGAAATTTGCAGTTGGTAGTAAAATACAACATTTTGGGAAAACCCTAGGAAGCTTAAAAAGAAGAGAGGGAAGAAACTAGAGGAAATCTCTCAAGTTGAATGTCAGTTCCCCTAAGAATCAATCACAAACTTGATGGATGGGGAGGGAATCAGTCAGGACCAAGTGCCAAAAGCAGCGTTGGGGTTAGGGGGTAAACTAAATTACATTAGATTGAGAACACAACTCAACAAGAAATGGCAAAACAAATAACCAGAATCTGTGTTGCTGTCTATATAAACAGTAACAAAATTCCCATATGGTACAGCCAAAAAAATAGTTCAGAAGAATGAGCAATAGGTCATCTTAATGTCCACATTTCAGTCTTGTTTCCAACCCTCATTGGTGAGTGAATCAGAATTTTTACCTTAGTCTAATTGACTTCTGGGTGACTGTAATATAGGCTGGATAATATCTGCACAAAAATATCTGGATTCTAATCCTCAGAACATGACCAGATATGGCCAAAGGGACTTTATAGGGGTGATGAAGGCTTTTGAGATGGGGAGATTCAGGAAGCCCAATGTAATTACAGTGATCTTTATAAGAGGGAGGCAAGAAGGTCAAAGGAGGATCTGTGAGAAACAGGTCATGAACCAGGGAATGCATACGGATTCCAGACTCCAGAGAAAGGTAAGAAATGAATTCACCCCTAGACCCTCCAGAAGGAACCAGCCCAGGGAACACCCTGACTTTAGCTCAGTGAAAGTGAAACTCACCTTGGACTTCTGACCTTCTGAACTGTGAGGAAATAAATCCATGCTGTTTCAAGCTACAAAATTCATTGTAATTTGTTACACCAGCACTAGGAAACTAATACCTCGAGTAACATGATAGTTCTAATCAGGCTTGATGCCCTCTAGCATGTCCCCCTTGTGGGTATTTGATTAGTGTGGAGATTTTGCAGAGTGGCGAGTACTTCACAGTTAAGCAAGGACTTTTTTTTTAGAGGATTTCATATGTCATTTTCTTGTATTTTCTACTGTATTGTGGCTTTAGAATCTCTAAGTTTGTATGTTAAATCTAGGAAGGGGCTCTCAATAAACTTTTTTGGGTTGTTATGTGAACCCAGGCACTGATTAGGTTTTCCAAAATTCACATCTATCAACACTCCTGCATGGAGAATGCATGGAGACTGGAACTCAAATTTCAAGAAAAAAGAAACTGACTAGACAGCTTAAAAAAATTCTTACTCTTGGAAAATTGTAGATTAAAATATCAACTCTTCAGGCTTCCCCCATTCTTGAGATACTTTAAGGAGGATATATTCCAGCTTCATCCAAGTAAGCATAAAAGAGGTAAAGTCTCCATATTTTTATGGCTGCATAATATTCCATGGTATACATATACCACAATTTGTTAATCCATTCATGGGTTGATGAGCACTTGGGCTTCTTCCATGATTTGACAATTATGAATTGGGGTGCAATAAAGATTCTGCTGCAAATATCTTTGTTGTAAAATGATTTTTGGTCATCTGGATATATACCTAGTAGATGAATTGCAAGATTGAACAGCAGGTCTACTTTTAGTTCCCTAAGTGTTCTCCAAACTTCTTTCCAAAGGGAACGTATTAGCTTGCATTCCCACCAGCAATGCAGAAGTATTCTCTTCTCTCCACACCCATCCCAACATCTGTAGTTTTGGGATTTTTGTTATGTGGGCTACTCTTACTGGAATTAGATTTGTCAAAGTGGTTTTGATTTGCATTTCTGTGATGATTAAAGATGATGAGCATTTTTTCATTTGTCTGTAGGCCATGAGCCTGTCTTCTTCAGAGAATCTTCTGTTCAAGTCCCTTGCTCACAATGAAACAAGGTCAGATCGAGGGAGGGTGAATGGTGGGATCACACCTATGGTGCATAATACGAGGGTACATGTCAGATCTATTAAGTATAAAGTATAAATGTCTTAACACAATAATTAAGTAAACGAGATTAGGTATATATTAACCAGTGTGATGTAAGCATTCCTAATCCTACATGAAATCAGCACATTGTAACCCATAAATGCATTAATGTATACATGATCTATGTGTTTCTGATTTAATAAAAAAAAAAGTAAAAGTATCAACTCTTAGCTGTGGTCCCATCTACTTGGGAGACTGAGGCAAGAGAATCGCCTAAGCCCAGGAGTTGGAGGTTGCTGTGAACTGTGACACCATTGCACTCTACCGAGGGCAATAAAGTAAGACTCTGTTTCCACACACACACAAAAAAAATATATATATATATCAACTCTTAATGGTCTTAAGGTGTTTCTATAAAGATCCTTTGATTCAAATATCTTTTTGTATGTGATTTGTTCCCCATCTTTCATGGCTACGGTCTTTATTCACTAATGCATTTATTGCCTTTGCCAAATCATGGCTCTAAAGACCATGAATGGTGTTATTCCCTCATAAACTGATCAAGTGCCTGGTTGATAGTAGTAGGTGACAGACAGACTTTCTAAGAAAAGAAAGAAGAAAGAGGAAGGAAGGGGAAAAGAAAGTTTTTTAATCTCTCGCATGAAACTGAGTAAATGGAACCATCAATATGAATTTCATTAGTCTGTAGCTACAAAATTTTGAAATTCATTTGTAAAAAGTATTGTATTTACTTTTCTACTGGTATCAGCCTACCAGGAAGCTTACTACTCAGTCTGGGTGAGAGGAGAAAACTTAGTGCTTTGGTATTAAGAAATGGTGACAGAAAACGGTAGTGTTGTAAATAAAGTTTCAAATGAAATTTGAAATGACTATTTTGGTTATCTTAACCCTAAGTAACTGTCTCTATGTTTTTACGACTTTCCTTATAAAACTAGAGTGATTATGGGCATGGGCTTAGGTAAGATCACGACATGTTGCACATCTAGGAAAATACTGGTGTAAGAAGGAACTTTCCAGTCTTATGGAAACTTAAGTAGATTGATAAGGAGCTCCTGCAGATAAAGGAAAAGATTAGTGCTTAAATATGGAGGGATCAATATGTGTTTACTTTTAAATCAATCTCTAGCTGGGATAGCACTAAGAAGACAAACAGTTTAATATGGAAATAGAATGCCCTTGAGTTACTTGCTGGACCGTTGCAGGAATGAACTCTTACCAAAAGAAGAAGGCTTTATTCTGTTGCTGTTTCTTAGTAGGCTCTGGAATTTGTATACCATTCAAGAATGACACTCTACATTGACAGAGGTGGTCTCCACACTGGGCCAGCCTTATGCTGGACCCCAGGGAGAGAATCCTGCACTTACCACATTGGAGAGCATCTTTCTGACAGAGAGAATCAATGGAAAGTAAGAACATCTGGATTCTAGTCCAACTGTGACCTTGAGAAACTTACCAATCCTCCCTGGCTGTTGTTTCTTTTTTGGGACATGAAAGGGTTGAATCAGATGACTTCTGAAGTCCTTTCCTATCCTCAAATTCTCTAAATGTACAGTTGGCCCAGAGAACACTGTTGTCCATTAGAAAAGAATGTTTCCCTTGTCAGGTTCTCCTGCCCCAACTGTTTCAGGCCCTGACTTGTACACAATAAGGAGCAAAAGGCATCTCCTTTTGATCCTGTGATTAAAAATATTTAGTTCTTTGGTGTTTGAAATTCTCTTCAACTAAACATTATAACCTTCACATAGCTAGATTTGCACTTAAATATAAACACATACTATTGGCAAGACCCCTTGAAATAACTTGCTTAGAGTGACCTTGGGGCTAGCAGCACAACAGCATAACATATCAGGCTTCTCATTATCATTCCATGCAAGATAAGAGAATTTTCCTCTCATTCAGCTGATTTTCACTGCCATTGTTTTCTGGGTAGTAGATAGTGAGAGTTTGAAAATATTCAACATCATGTACTGTGATGTGAATTTCAGCAGCCTGTTTGGGGCACTATTTTTAAGGTCTTAATACATGATTAATGCAACCATTTTCTCCTTATCGCTGTTACAGATTTAATTACAACCGGTGTGATTATTCTTTCTCATTGTAATGCTAACCCATGAAGGCTTTGAATCATAAATACGGCTTGTAGGTTAACAAGCCATCAAATTGCTTTGGGATAGATGATGAAGTGTCTCTGTGGAATAGTTTTTAGAATTCATTTTTAAAATTTATTTATGATACCACATAAGTTACTGATCTTAAAAATAAGCATGAGTGGGTCCTGTAGTTCAATTGGGAATTGTAACAAAAAAAAATGCAATAATCAATAATAAAATACACTGTGGAACAAAAATGAATTGTATTATTCCTCAAAACCTCACACAAAAAACTCACAGACATTTCTATCTTATAAAATGGAATAAGATTCTATTAAAAAGATTCAGACAAATCGTCTCTCAGCCGAGGATATTCTTCCTCTTTGCGTATTGAGGGAGGCACTCCTGGAAGAGTAAACAGGCACAGCCCCAATATTTAAATGCTTCAAATAAAGACTATTTGTTCCAACTTAGAATCATGTTAAATGGTCAGCAGTAGCCTCTGGTTTGAAATTTGATGCCTAAATTTAATATTCTTTCTAGCCAAAATTCCACTACAAGTAATAATAACACATACTATGGAGTTCATTGTAAGGGGATTTTAACTGCATGCCTAAAAATTGTACTTTTCACAAATTAAAAAGCAGTTTTGAGAAAAGAGTTTAACACTAAGTTGTCCATAGAATCAAAAGGTACATATTTACTACAAAAGACATTTGCGGAAACGGTTATTTGTCTTAGAAAAGAAATTATGTGCTAATAAAAATCGGTAAGCTTCAATAAGCTACTCAGAAGTTGATTATTTGAGATTTGTGTAAATGTTAAGCCTGACCTTATCACAAACTTAATTTTATAGTGTAGGAAACTTTAGTTAAAATATTGACCTTTGTGTTTTTTCATCTATAAAATGACAGTTGTGATATAATACAAGATTATTATTAATCTATATATTAATATATAATTATGGTAGAAATTTATATTCCTGAAGAATAATTGTCAACTTTGCATAATGGAAAGCAGTCGTTTCTGGCCAGGAGCGTATCTGTGGGGGAGGTAACTCTTCAAGTGGATGCATCTATGTGTTGGTGATCCTGTGATCGGTCGAATCTGCTAATGTCACTGGCTTTGTGTAGTTAACAGTGGGAGCACGTAAAGAGAAGGGATGATAGTTATGGGAAGAAAACAATCCAATCCTCCAATTTGTCATCCCAGCTGATAAAAATTTGCTTCTATTCCAATTTGAAAGGGTACATATTTCAAAAACCAAAAACATTTACTGGATGATTAGAGAGTTGTGATACTAATGATGCCAAATCAAAGGGGTGAGAAACATTACCCAGTGCGGGGAAAGCCCTCAGTAAACGCTTGTTGAATTAAGTCTGAATATGAATGATTATGAAATATTTTGGAAATTAAAAAAAAATCATGAAATATGACATATCAAAAATAAAAGGACCACCTATTTATTATTCAGGAAAAATTAAAGATGAAAACTTCATAATTAAATTCCTACTGATTCCTAGTGAATCTTCATGATTCATCTCACAGAGACATTCTGAGAAAAATTTAGTTAATTAATATAAAGACTTAGAACTTTAAAATGATCTTTTGAATGATTTTTCTGCCTTTTAGCTTGTTTTGTAAGTTCATATACTATGGCTATTTGTCAGCAAATACTGTATTGGGGAAGCAGAAGTGAACAAAAACGGAAGAAAATTCTACCCTCATGAGATTGACATTAGAGCAGTGGAAACAAATAAATACATATATTACATAGTATGTCAAATGCCAACTCATCATGTGGGGAAATGTGGAACAAGAAAGGAGTGTGTTCGTGTGATAAGCAGAGGTCAGGGGCGTCTGCTGAGGAGACCCATCTGAGCAGAGATGTGCAGGAAGCAGGGGAAGGGAAGCCAGTGGTGTCTGCCGAGGCGCCTGCTGGGGTGTTTGAGGGTCACAGCGAGTGGCCATGGCTAGTGGGAAGGGAGAAAGAGGAGAGTAAAGGCATTCAGGCAGAGGGTAATGTGGAATCAGATCACACAGCGTTTTTAGGTCAATATTAGAATCGGGGATTTTAATCTGTGTTGAGTCATTCCAGCTTTATGGTATTTTTTGTGTGTATGTGGCCAAATAGATATGACATACAATTGACCATTGTATCCATTCTTAAGTGTACAGTCCATTGGGATTATGCACACCCACATTATTGTATAACCATTACCAACATCTATCTCCACAATATTTTCACTCTCTAAAACTCTATACTCTTTATGCAGTAATTCCCCTTTGTGCCCCAGCCCCAGCCCCTGGAAACCACCATTCTACTTTCTGCCTCCGTGTGTTTGCCTATTCCAAATACATAATATAAGGAGAATCCCACAATATTGTGCTTTAGTGTCTGACTTATTTCACTTCACATAGTGTATGAAAGGTTTTTCCACACTGTAAACCATGTCAGAATTTCATTCCTTTTTATTGCTAAGTAATATTTCATTATGTGTATGCACACACACACGCACACACAAACACCCTGCATACTTTTTATTCACTCATCTACTCGTGGAGACTTGGGTTGTTTCCACGAGTATATGAGTGAATAAAAAATATGTGGGGTGTGTGTGTGTGTGTGTGTGTGTATGTGCATACACATCATGAAATATTGTGTTACTGCTAATAATGATGGTATTATCACTGGTATACAAATACCTGTCTGAGTCCCTGCTTTTAATTCTTTTGGGTTTACATCCAGAAGTGAAATAAGTTGATGTTTTTGACGGGTGGCTTAGGTTTGTAGGACATTATTCTGGCTGCTGTGAGATGAACAGGCTGTAAAGAGACAAGGGTGAGTGGAGGCAGCTATGAAGAAGATTGCTTATTAGTGAATCCTGAATGTAGTTTGAAGGAAGAGCCCACAACATTTGCTGGTGTACAGGCTATACGGAGTGAGAGAACAAAAGGAGTTAAGGATGACCCCAAGATTGACCAAAAATTATGACTAAGATATTTGCACCAGAATGTTTATTGCAGCCCAATTCATATTTGCTAAGTCATGGAAGAAGCCCAAGTGCCCATAAACCCACGAATGGATTAATAAATTGTGGTACATGTACACCATGAAATATTATGCAGCCTTAAAGAAAGATGGAGACCATACCTCTTTCATGTTTACATGGATGGAGCTGGAACATATTCTTCTTAGCAAAGTAGCTCAAGAATGGAAGAAAAAGTATTCAATGTACTCAGCCCTACTATGAAGCTAATTTATAGCTTTCATATGAAGGCTATAACACAAGTATAGCATAAGAATATGGGGAAAATGGCAAGGGAGGGGAGGGAAGGGGGGGGATGGGTGGAGGGAGGGTAAATGGTGGGACCACACCAATGGAGCATCTTAGATGGGTTCAAGCAAAACTTACTAAGTGCAGAATACAAATGTCTTCATATAATAACTAAGAAAAGGACATGATGGCTATGCTAAACACTTTGATGAAAATGTTTCAGATTGTATATGAAAGCGGCACATTATGCCCCTTGATTGCACTAATGTACTCAGTTATGATTCAACAATAAAAAATAAAAAAAGATAATAAAAAGCACCACTTGACCTAGAGGGGTACATTCTTCAGGGTGACAGTAAACTTCTTAACTGAAACTTTCTAAGACAGAAAATAATGGATATCTATGTTTAATCTTACCAAACAAAAGAATTTCAGTCCAGAATTCTATATCCTGCTAAGCTAAGCCTTAAAATTGATGAAGAAATCAAATCTTTTAATGATCAGCAAGCATTGAGGAAAAGTGTCACAAGACCAGTTCTACAGGAAATACTTAGACCTATTCTACACACTGATCATCACCTTGAAACTAAAGGAAAATACCTAGCTTCCACAATGATGCAAGGATAAAACTAGGCAATGAACTTTCACAAAATAGGATGAATAGAACTCCGCCACACTTATCAACTCTCTCAATAATTTTTATTGGCCTGAAACCTCACTGAAGAGGCACACATTGGCCGATTGAATAAAAAACTCAAGCTTTACATATGTTGTCTCCAGGAAACACAGCAAGCCTCAAATGACAAAGAAGTCTCAAGGCAATGGGATAAAAAACAATGTTTCAGGTAAATGGAAATCTGAAAAAGGAGTGGTTGCAATTTTATTATCAGATATAAACAGATATAAAGCAACTAAAGGAAAAAGAAACCCTTCATACTGGTCAAGGAAATAAAAAGCAAGAGGATATTTCAGTTCTAAATATTTATGCACCCAACTTAAATGCTCCCAGATTTATGAAACAGACATTAATTGGCAAGAACAATATGATATCCAATAACAGCATAGTAATGTTATGGGAATTTCTTCCTCAGTAGGTCCTTGGTCTTAGGAATTTGAAGAATGAACTCACAGACCAAAGATCAATGGTAAGTTAAAATTTTTATTAGACAGAAAGGAATACAGAAGAAGTAAAGAGGCATCAAATCTTCTGACAAAGTGGGAGACCAAAGTCAGAAATTTCTCCTATGGCTCCTTTGTTTAGTGGTATTTATTACACTTTAGCCAAGACTTGGTAGGTGGATAAACATCTTTTCAAAGTCAATGAGCATATTAACAAATGAATGAATGCCATCCCTGCAGCCCAGGGCAAAAGTTTAGGGTGTTTTCTTCTTGAAATTGCCCAGGCCTAGTAAAACTGGGGTCTCCTGTCCAGCTGTGAATGGGAGAACCCTTTATCAATAACAGAGGACTTTAATACTCCTCTTCCAAAACTGGGCAGATCCTCTAAACAGAAACTAAACAAAGATACAAGAGACTTCATCATGACCTTAGAAAAAAATGGGCTTAATATACATATACAGAATACACTATCCCAAAGCTACGGATATATACATGCTTCTCATTAGCCCATACAACATACAGCAAAATAGACAAATTAAATCTCAACAAATGAAAAGAATTAAAATTATACTTTGTATCTTCCCACACCACATAAAGGTTAAACTCAACTTCAACAAAAATTTGGATCCCCACACAAAGGCAAGGAAACTAAACAAACTTATGCTGAATGATGACGGGTCAAGGAAGAAATAAAAAGAAAATCATTCATTGACTCCCTTGAACACAGCAATAGTGAAGACACAAGCTACCAAAACCTGCTGGACACTACAAAAGTAGTCTTATGAGGGAAATGTATCACATTAAATGCTTGCATCAAAAAAAAAAAAAAAAAACTAGAAAGAGAACACATCAAAAATCTAATAAACCCTCTTAAAAAAATGTAAAAGGAAGTGCAATCCAATCACAAACCTAGCAGTAGAAAAGAGATAACCTGATATAAGCATTCCAAATTGTACAAAAAATCAACACATTGTACCCCACAAATGCATAAATGTATTCATGATCTATGTGTATATGACTTAATAAAAGGAAAAAATAGATAACTAAAATTAAATCAGAAATAAATAAAATTGAAAACAAAATAATCTTTCAGAAAATTCATCAAACAATAAGTTGGTTCTTCAAAAAGATAAATAAAATTGATAAACTATTGACCAGATTAACTAGAAATAGTAAACGAAAATATTTAAAAACTTTAATCAGAAATGAAAATGGGAAAATATCAAGGGATAGCAAAGAGATACAAGGGATTATTCCCGACAACTATCAAAAACTCTATGACCAGAAATTTCACAATATGGAGAAAATGGAATAATGCCTGGAATCACACTATCTCCTTATATTTAGACAGGAAGAAATAGATGTCTTGAACATACCAATATCAAGCACTGATACTGAAGAAACAATAAAAACTTCCAATAAAAAAACAAAAACCATGACTAGATGGCTTCACGTAAGAATTCTATAACACCTTCAGAAATTAACTTGTACCTATACCGCAGAACCTATTCCAAAACATTGAGAAAGAAGAACCCTTTCCCAACATGTTCTATGAAGCAAAGATTACCTTGACTTCAAAATCAGGAAAGGATCCAACTAAAAAGGAGAATGGTAGACAAATTTCACTAATGAGTATCGATGCAAAAATCTTCAACAAAATTATAGCTAATAAATTACAGATACACATGAAAAAAATATACATCATGATGAAGTATGCTTCATCCAAGATATGAAAAGTTCATTCAACATTCACAAATTAATAAATGTAATTAATCACATAAACAAAAGCAAAAACAAACACCATATGATCCTCTCAATAGAATCAGAAAAAGCATTTGATAATATTCAGAATCCTTTTCTAACAAGAATACTTAAGAAATAAGCATAGTTGGCACATTTCCTAAATGGATTAAAATTGTCTAAGACAAACCCACAGCAAATATCATACTTTATATAGAAAAATTGAAATATTTTTCACTTAGATTGTAATCAAAGGAGTCCACTATCATCACTACTATTTAACATAGTTCTGGAAGTTCTAGACAATGTAGTCAAGGAAGAGAAATATATAAAGGGCATCCAAATGGAGACAAAAGAAGCCAATCTCTTGCTGTTTTCCAATAATATGAGCTTATACTTAGAAAACACCAGAGACTCAACCCCAAACCTGCTGGCAATGATGACAAAATACCATTACATCTCAGGGTATAAAATCAATGTCCACAAATCTGTGGCATTTATATATGCCAATAACAGCCATGTTGAGCATCTAATGAAGGACACAATTACCTTCATGGTAGTTTCAAAGAAAATGAAATACTTAGGAATATACCGAACAAAAGAGGTGAAAGTTCTTTACAAAGAGAATGATGAGACCCTAAGAAAAGTAATAGCAGAAGACATTAAAAATGAAAGAACATATCATGCTCTTTGCTGGGAAAAACCAATATTGTCAAAATGTGTATTCTTCTACAGAAAGCAATCTACAGATTCAATACAATCTCCCTTAATATGCCATATCACATTTTGAAAAACTGGAAAAAGTACTATTTTATTTTCTATGGAACCAGAAATAACCCGCATAGTCAAGGCTATTCCTAGTAATAAAAACAAACTCAGAGGCATCACTCTGCCAGACTTCAGGTTACATAACAAGTCCACAGTGATCAAAACAGCATGGTATTGGCACAAAAATAGAGACATAAACATATAAAACCAAAGTGAAAATGAAGAGTTGAAACCAGTGTCTATTTGCCATCTGATCTTTGATGAACCAAAACAAACACATACTGTGGGGACATGAATCCCTAATCCACAAAGAGTGCTGGAGAACTGGATAATCACATGCGAAAGACTCAAACTGGACACAGACATTTCTCCAAGTACAAAAAGTGACTCAAGATAAATAAAATATTTAAATTCAGGATATGTAATGATAAAGATGCTAGAAGAATGTGTGGAAAAAGCTCTTGATATTGTATGACTAAGGAAAGATTTTATGATGAAGCTTTTAAGAGCATTTGTAACAACTAAAATAAATGAATTGGGCTTAATTAAACTGAAAAGCTTCTGAACAGCTAAAGACACAAACATTAAAGCAAAAGACAACCTTCAGTATAAGAAAAGATATTTGTATGGTACGAATCTAACAAATGGTTGATAACTAGAATCTGCTCAGAGCTCAAATTAATAAACAAATAGAGCAAAGAATCCCATCTACCACTGGACAAGAGATATGAACAGGACTCTCTCTGAGGAAGACAGACAAATGTCTACCAAATTTTTGAAAAAATATTTTTCCTGATCATCACAGAAATATAAATCAAACCAACTTGAGATATCACCTAAGCACAATGAGAATGACCCACATAACAAAGTCCCTGTGTCCCAGATTCTGGCATGGATATGGAGAGAAGGAAACACTTTTATACTGCTGATGGGACTGGGAAACTAATACAACCTCTTTGGAAGAAAGTGTGCAGAATCCTCAAGAAAGTTATATTTGACTTGCCATGGTGATTGTGCAATCCACATTATTAATCATCTGCCCAGAAGAAAAAAAAAAAAGCATTTTATCATAAGGTCATCTGTCTAGATTGTTTACCACTTTTCAATTTACAATTGTTAAAATTTGGAAGCATCCTAAATGCCCAGAAAATCAGGAATGGATTAACAAACTGTGGTACATGTATATCATGGAATACTATTCAGTCATTAAAAATATGGTGACTTTACATCCTTTATATTAACCTATATGGATTTAAAATAAATTCTTCTTAGTAATGTATTACAAGAACGGAGAAGCACAGCACTCTACCAAGGGCAACAAAGTGAGACGCTGTTTCAAAAAGAAAGACGTCATGGCTCAGCACCTGTGGCTCAATGGGCTAAGGCACCAGCCATGTACACCTGAGCTGGCAGGTTCGAATCCAGCCCAGGCCCTCCAAACAACAATGATGGCTGCAACCAAAAAATGGCCGGGCGTTGTGGGCACCTCTAGTCCCAGCTACTTGGGAGGCAGAGGCAAGAGACTCGTTTGAGCCCAGGAACTGGAGGTTGCTGTGAGCGGTGATGCCATTGCACTCTATCCAGGGTGACAGTTTGAGGCTCTGTCTCAAAAAAAAAAAAAAAAAAGAAAGAAAGAAGTCATTTTTTTCAAAAATAAACCAGTACTTGAATGCTTACTGAAGGACTATCAAAACTGTGAAGCTGTGGACTCAAACTAAGTACTCATCAATTCACCATGCATGATTTAATGCCTGTTGCCACAAGATGATGGAACCAGAGGGCATTATCTTAAGTGATTGATCTAAAGACTGGAAAAATTAATAGATCACGTGCTTTGTATAATATTGGAACTAAACAATGAACACTCTTGTGCAGAGAGGGAAGTAAAATTCAGTGGAAATCAAACAGTGGTAATGAAGGGAGTGGATGAATAGAAACCTAACTAATGTGCACAATGAACACTGTCTGGGTGATTGACATACATACAGTCCTGAGTGAACCATTAAGAAAGTGATCCACATAACCAAGAACATTGTATCCCTCTAATGTTTTTCAGTGAAAAAGCTGATATACACAGACATTTCTTTTTTGTTTTAATTTTTATTTATACATGTGTTAATTAGTTTTCCATTTTTTGCCTTCACAGAATTTAAAAGGCTTAAAATTTAGTAACAATAGCAATGTTTAAGATAAGGACTAGAAACAGAAACCATGTGAAGAATGAAAAAAGATAAATACATTCAGAAAAGAAAACAGACAACTACTCCATCGAAATATTAAGCAATATTAGTAATAATAATTCCAAGAAAGTAACATTCACATTGTTGAATAAGACATTAGAAAGTGCTTTGACTCTGAGGCTCAGTATAAAGTCATCAGTTAACTTCTCATTTTTTTCCAAAGTCTCAAAAAATAGACAACTAATATTACAAAAATAAAAGTAAAGGAGAGGCTCGGCGCCTGTGGCTCAAGGGGCTAAGGTGCCAGCCACGTACACCTGAGCTGGCGGGTTCGAATCCAGCCCAGGCCCACCAAACAACAATGAAGGCTGCAACCAAAAAATGGCCGGGCATTGTGGCGGGCACTTGTAGTACCAGCTACTTGGGAGGTGGAGGCAGGAGACTCGCTTGAGCCCAGGAATTGGAGGGTGCTGTGAGCTGTGATGTCACAGCACTCTATCCAGGGTGACGGCTTGAGGTTCTGTCTCAAAAGAAAAAAGAAAAAAAAAGTAAAGGAGAGTTTGGAAAAACAGATCATGTCAAATCTTATAGATAATAGAAAAAGAAGAAATATTTCAAAATCATTCTACCTGATCTGAATACACCTGAGATTGAAATTGGAGAAAATATATTGTTATAAAGGGAAATTACAAATATATTTCACTTATAAGTGAGGATGCAATATCCTAAACAACATATTAACAAGTTGAATTAAAAATTAATGCTTAAGTAATGTACTTTGGTCAAAATTGAATCAAATTTATGTGAGAATTAGTCACTATTTTCTTTCCTTTTTTTGTTTGTTTTCTTTCCTTCCCTTCCTCCTTCCTTCTCTCTCTGTCTGCTCTCTCCTTCCCCCATGTCCCACTGTGTTATTAATTGTCACTAATTGTCCTCAAATCATAGGATTCATGCGTCTCCATTCCTGTGATATTTCACTAAGAATAATGTGTTCCACCTCCATCCATGTTAGTACAAATGCTGCAAAGTCTCCATTGTTTTCGACGGATGAGTAATATTCCATGATATACATATACCATAGCTTACCAATCCATTCCTGCCTGGTTTGAAGGACATTTAGGCTGTTTCCACATTTTATCAATTATAAACCGGGCTGTGATAAACAGCCTAGTACACGTGTCTTTATAATAAAAGTTTTCTTTTTTTTTTTTTTCTTCTGGATAGATGCCCAGTAATGGAATTGCAGGATCAAATGGGAGGGCTAGGTTGAGTTATTTGAGGTTTCTCCATACTTCCTTCCAAAAAGGCTGTATTAGTTTGCAGTCCCACCAGCAGTGTAGAAGTGTTCCTTCCTCCCCACATGCATGCCAGCATCTGCAATTTTGAGGTTTTGTGATATAGGCCATTCTTGCTGGAGTTAGATGGTATCTCAAGGTGGTTTTAATTTGCATTTCTCTGATACTTAGGGCTAATGAGCATTTTTTTTCAAGTGTTTACTGGCCATTCGTCTGTTGTCTTCACAGAAGATTGTATTCATCTCTCTTCCCCATTGATGTATGGGATTGTTGGATTTTTTCTTGTAGATTAATTGAAGTTCTGTATAGATCCTAGTAATTAAACTTTTGGCAGATTCAAAATGCACAAATATTGTTTCCCATTGGGTAGGTTGTCTATTTGCTTTGGTTGTTTTCTCCTTGACTATACAGAAGCTTTTCAGTTTAATTAAGTCCCATTTGTTTATTGTTGCAGTTGTTGTTGTTGCCATGGCAGTCTTCCTCATAAAGTTTTTCCCCAGGACAATATCTTCCATTGTTTTTCCAATTCTTTCTTTGAGGATTTTTAACATCTCATGCCTTAAATTGAAGTCCTTCAAGCATCTTGAATCAATTTTGGTGAGTAGAGAAAGGTGTGCATCCAGTTTCAATCTCTTACATATGGATATCCAATTTTCCCAGCACCATGTATTGAATAGAGAGTCTTTCCCCTAGTGAACGCTCTTGTTTGGTTTGTCAATGATTAGATAGCTGTAATTTGTTGGTTTCATTTCCAGGTTTTCTATACTATTGCAAGTATCTATGCCTCTATTTTTGTGCAAGTACTATGCTGTCTTGACCACCGTGGCCTTGTAATATAGCCTAAAATCTGGTATGGCGATACCCCCGGCTTTGTTTTTATTACTAAGAACTTCCTTAGCTATACAGGGTTTTTTCTGGTTTGATACAAAGTGCGGAATAATTTTTTCCAGGTCTTGAAAATAAGATGTTGGTATTTTAATAGAGATGATGTTGAACTGGTAAAAATGCCCTGGGAAGTATAGATATTTTAACAATGTTGATTCTTCCCAGCCATGAGCATGATATGTTCTTCCATTTGTTAAAGTCCTCTGCTATTTCCTTTCTTAGGGTTTCATAATTTTCTTTGAAGTGGCCTTTCACTCCTTTTGTCAGGTATATTCCTAAGCATTTCATTTACTTTGGGGATATGGTGAGCGGAGTTGTGTCCTTAATTAACCTGTCATCTTGACTGTTGTTGGCATATGCAAAGGCAACTGACTTGTGGACATTGATTTTATATCCTGAGACATTACTGTATTTTTTGATGACTTCCAACAGTCTTATAGTTGAGTCTTTGGTGTTCTCTAAGTATAAGATCATATCATCAGCAAGAAGTGTGTGTTTGACCTCCTCTGCTCCCGTCTGGATGCCCTTTATTTTCTTGTCTTGTGTAATTGTATTGGCCAGTCCTATGCTGAATAGCAATGGTGACAGAGGAACACTTTGGTTCCAGTTCTAAGGGGAAAAGCTTTTAGTTTTACTCCATAGAGTAAAATATTAGTTATGGGTTTATCATAGCCTCGATTGGTTTAAGAAATGTGCCACCTATACCTGTATTCTTCAGTGTTCTATTAGAAAAGGATGCTGGATTTTATCAAATGCTTTTTCTGCATCTATTGAGAGGATCACATAGTCCTTGGTTTTGCTTCTGTTGATATGGTGGATAACGTTTATGGACTTCTGAATATTAAACCAACCCTGCATCCCTGGGATGAAACCTACGTGATCATGATGAATGACTTTTTTTGGTGATAAGCTGTAATCTATTGGCCAAGATATTATTGAGAATTTTCACATCAACATTCCTTAGTGAAATTGGTCTGAAATTCTCCTTTTTAGTTAGGTCTTTACCTGGTTTTGTTATCAGGGTGATATTTGCTTCATAGAACGTATTGGGGAAGATTCCTTCCTCCTCAATTTTTTGGAATAATTTCTATAGTATAAGAATAAGCTCTTCTTTGAAAGTTTGATAAAATTCTGGTGTGAAGCCATCCGGACAAGGGCATTTTTTTGTTGGGAGATTTTTTTACTGTTTCTTTGATCTCCATGCTTGAAATTGGTCTGTTCAGGAGGTTTATTTCCTCTGGGCTAAGTCTAGGGAG
>CAUYON010079214.1:0-19647 GCA_963573935.1 Arctocebus calabarensis
CAAAAATGTTTTCATATAGTAAACGAGAAAATATCATGAATGGTATGTCAATTAGGTTGATAAAATATCTCAGATTGCATGTGAAGCCCCCACACTGTACCCCATGGTTGAACTAATGTACACAGCTATGATTCAATAAAAAAAAAATAAATAAAAAATAAATAAATAAATATAACTAAAAAAAAAAGAAGAAGAAGAAAGATTGCTTTGAGTTATGTTACAAGGGCACTGTACCATGGGCAAGGAAATGACACTCTGTTTCAATACTTAAATGGAGAAAATCATTAGTAGAGGACTTACCCCTCATTTTTACTTTTTACCACAAATCTTATTTTGAAATTTAACCCCTCAATTAGATGTTAACTAGAGAAATTATTCTCTCATAGGAAAATATTTTTTCTAATACCTGTATTACGTAAACCTTTTTATTTTACGTAACTCTGACTCTTTGATATCCCAGATTCTTGCAGTCCCTGGAAACCGCCCCTAAAGTGAATTCTTGACTCATATAAGGCTTTTTATATGCACTAAAGAATCCAGAGTATACTCTTCACCTCCTATGTTAGTCTCTTTCAATATGGACAAATATTTTCTTGTCCCAATCACTCCAAATTCAAACACCAGACATCACTGCACAACCCCTACCCATAAGATCAACTGACAATATCCCTACAAACTAATCCCAATCCCCCTTGTCCTGACTCCTTTGTTCCTCTCCACAGAGGCCACAATAAATCTCATTTTAGTAGACCCTATTCCATCTGCCTACTGACCTATCCATGTAATTTTGCTCTTAGAAACTGTGCCTAGCAAATTTTCATTTTTTCCCCCTTCCTTCCTTCCTTCCTTCCTTCCTCCCTCCCTCCCTCCCTCCTTCTCTCTCTCTCTCTCTCTCTTTCTTTCATTTTTTTTTCCATGAGACAGACTCTCATTCTGTTGCCCAGGCTAGAGTTTCATAGCCTCAGCCTACAACACAGTGACATTCAACTCTTGGGTTGAAGGGATCCTCTTGCCTCAGCGTCTAGTGTAGCTGGAAATACAGGAAAGTGTCACAACCCTTGGCTACTTTTCTATTTTATTTTTTATTAAGTCATAACTTTGTACATTGATGCATTTATGGATTTCAGGGTACTGCTTCAATATACAATGTGAAATGCTTAAATTGAACTAAGTAACACATTCATCACTATTATACTAATTTCTTAATAGTTCTGAAATGTACCATTGCATCATGCCCATCAGGTGACGTTCCCCCAAATACTCTTCCTCCTCATATCCCCCGTCCCCTCCCTTCTCTCTCCTCTTCCCTTCTAATTTCTGGGGTAAAGTTATGTTTTGCCATTCATATGAATGTGTAGTTGATTATATATTGAATTCATAGTAGTATTGAGTCCATTGAATACTTTATTTTCCATTCTTGACATACTTAACTAAGAAGAATACGTCCCAGATCCATCCAGGAAAACATAAATGATGTGAAGTCTCCATCTTTTTTATGGCTATATATGATTCCATGGTGTGCATATACCACAATCTGTTAGTCCATTCATTGGTTGATGGGCACTTAGGCTGTTTCCATGTCTTGGTTATTATGAATTGGACTGAAATAAAAATTCTGATGCAAATGTCTTTGTTGTAAAATGATTTTTGATCATCTTGATCATTTTTTTATATACCCAGTAGAGTAATTGCAGGATTGAATGGTAGGCCTACTTTCAGTTCCTTGAGTGTTCTCCAAACTTCTGTCCAAAAATGTCCTATTAGCTTACATTCCCACAAGCACAGTAGCAGTGTTCCCTTCTTTCCACATCCATGACAGCATCTGCATTATTGGGATTTTGTGATGTGGGCTAATCTTACTGGAGATAGATGATATCTCAAAGCAGTTTTGATTTGTATTTCTCTGATGATCAAGGATGATAAACATTTTTTCATGTGTTTGTAGGCCATGTTCCTGTCTTCATCAGAGAATTATCTGTTTATGTCTCTTGCCTATGTAGAAATGGGGTTATTTCTTATTTTCTTATTGATTACTTTGAGTTGTCTATAGATTCCAGTTATCAGACCTTTGTCAGAAGCATAACCTGCAAAACTCTTCTCCCATTCTGAAAGTTTTCTGTTTGATTTACTTATTTTGCTCTTGGCTATGAAAAAGCTAGTTTACAACAGATCCTAGTAATGTATTTTTAGTGTTGCTTCAATTGCCTGGGGGTCCTCCTCATAAAATATTCCCCCAGGCCAATTTTTTCAAGTGTTTTCTCTGAATTATCTTGTAGTATTTTTATAGTTTCTTACATTTATGTTTATGTCTTATGTTTAAATCTTTTATCCAGTGAGAATCAATTTTTGTTCATGATGAAAGGTGGGGGTCCAGTTTCAGTCTTCTACAGGTCTCCAGCCAGTTCACCCAACACCATTTGTTAATTAAGGATTCTTTCCTCCACAGAATATTTTTGATAGGCTTGTTGAAGATCAAATGATGATAAATAGCTTTTTTCATCTCTTGGTTCTCTATTCTGTTCCATAAATCTCCGTCCCTGTTTTTGTGCCAGTACCATGCTGTTTTTATCACTATCAATTTATGGTATAGCCTGAAGTCTGGTAATGTGATAGATCCTGATTTGTTCATATTTATGAGTAATATATTTGCTATTTGAGTTTTTTTTCTGATGACATGTAAAACAAAGTACTATTTTTTTTCAAGCTCTTTAAAGTATGGCAATGATGATTTGGTAGGTATTGCATTAAATCTGTAGGTTGTTTTGGCTAGTATGGACATTTTAACAATGTTGATTCTTCCCAGACATGAGCATAATATGTTTTGCCTTTTGGTAACATCTTCAGCTATTTCTTCAGTCTTTCATAGTTCTCTTTTTATAGACCTTTCACTTCCTTTGTTAGGTAAATTCCCAGATATTTCATCTTCTTTGGCACTATTGTAAAAGGGATAGAGTTCTTGACTATATTTTCAGCTTGACTATTGTTGGCACATACAAAAGCTAATGACTTGTAAGTATTAGTTTTGTATCCAGAGATGCTGCAGTATTTCTTGATCACTTCTAAGAGTTTTGAAGTTGACGCCCTGGGGTTTTCCAGGTAGAGAATCAAATCATCAGTGAAGAGTAAATATTTTGTTATCTTCTGACCCTATTTGGATACCCTTGGTCACCTTCTCTTGTTTTATTTTGATGGACAAGATTTCCATTACTATATTGAATAGCAGTGGAGACAGTGGGCACCCTGGCTTCATTCCTGATCTGAGTGGAAATGTTTTCAATTTTACAACTTTCATTTTTTTCCTTTTTTTTTATTAAGTCATTTGTACATAGATCATACATACATTTATGCCAAGATAGGCTTCAATGTTGATTATTTGGTACAAATTGGAGTGCTTACATGCTACTAATCAAAATAGCTTTCACCTCATTTGCCCAATTACAGCATTAAGACATTTGTATTCTACATCTGATAGATCCAACTTGAACTTGCAATATGCTACATAGGTGTGCTCCCCCTAATAATCCTCCCTCTATCAACTCACTCTCCTCCCTTCCCCTGTATCTCCACTACCCTCCTTCATCCTAGGATGTAGTTGTGTTTCCTTTTTCATTTGCAAGTGTGAGTGATTATAAATAAGTTTCACACTAGTACTGAGTACATTGGGTATATATTTTTTCCATTCCTGAGATACTTTACTAAGAAGAATATTTTCCAGCTCCATCCATGTAAACACAAAAGAGGGAAAGTCTCCACCTTTTTTAATGCTGCATAGTATTCCATGGTATACATATACCACAATTTAATAATCCATTCATGGGTCGATGGGCACTTATACTTCTTCCATGACTTGGAAATTATGAATTTGAGCTGCAATGAATAATCTGGTGAAAATATCTTTATTGTCAAGTGATTTGTGGTCCTTTGGATGTGCACCTAGAAAAGGAATTGCAAGATCAAATGGTAGGTCTATTTAGATCCCTGAATGTTCTCCAAACTTCTTTCCGAAAGGGATGTATGAGCTTGCATTCCCACCAGGAGTGCAGATTTCCCTTTTCTCCACATCCATGCCAATATCTGTAGTTTTGGGATTTTGTGATGTGGTATACTCTAACTGGAGATAAATGGTATCTCCAGTTTTGGTATGCATTTCTCTGATGAGTAAAGATGATGAGCATTTTTTCAAGTGTCTGTAACCATGCACCTGTCTTCTTCAGAAAAGCTTGTGTTCATGTCTCTTGCTCACAATGAAATGGGATCATTTGTTTTTTTCTTAGTAATAAGTTTGAGTTCTCTGTGGTTATTAGACTTTTTTTGGAAATATAAATTGTGAAAATCCTCTCCCATTCTGCGGGCTATTTTCTTTACTTATTGTGTTCTTGGCATTGCAGAAACTTTTAAATTTTATCAGATCTTAGTAGTTTATTTTGCACGTTACTTCAATTGCCCAGAGTGTCCTCCCATAAAGTATTCACCAGGGCCAATTTTTTCAAGTGTTTCCCCTGCACTCTCTTTAAGAAGTTTTATATTTTCATGTCTTAAGTTTAAGTGCTTTAACCAGTGGAGTCAATGTTTGTTAGAGGAGAAAGGTGTGGATCTAGTTTCAGTGTTTTACAGTTCACCAGCCAGTTCACCCAGCACCATTGATTGAATAGGAAATCTTTCCCCCAATTTATATTTCTAATAGGCTTATCAAAAATCAAATGTTGATAAGTGTCTGGATTTATCTCTGGGTCTACAATTCTGTTCCATACATCTACCTCTATATTTTTGTGCCAGTACCATGCTGTTTTGACCAATATCGATTTATAATATAGTCTGAGGTCTGGAAGCGTGACTCCTCCCGATTTGTTTTTACTTGTGAGTAATATCTTGACTATTCAAGGTTTTCTTTGTGTCCATATACAACAAAGCACTAATTTTTCCAGGTCTTTAAAGTATGGCAGAGGTGCTTTAACAGGGATCACATTAAATTGGCAGATTGCTTTAGGTAGTATAGACATTTTAACAATGTTGATTCTTCCCAGCCATGAGCATGGTATTTTTTCCATTTGTTAATATCTTCAGCTATTTCTTTCCTCAGAGTTTCATAGTTCTCTTTATAGAGATCTTTCACGTCTTAGTTAGATACACTCCCAGATATTTCATCTTCTTTGGCACTATTGTAAAGTGAATAGAGTCCTTGATTGTTTTTTTCTCCTTGACTATTATTGGTATATAGAAAGGCTACAGATTTAAGAGTGTTAATTTTGTATCCTGAGACATTGCGATATTCCTTAATCACTTCTACAAGTTTTGTAGTTGATTTCCTGGGGTTTTCCTGATATATAATCATATCATCTGTGAAGAGTGAGAGTTTTCTCTTCTCTGGTCCTATTTGGATCACTTTGTTTGCCTTCTCTTTCCTGATTGCGGTGGATAAGACTTCCGTTACAATGTTAAAAAGCAGTGGAGACAGTGGGCATCCTTGTCTGGTTCCTGATCTGAGTGGAAATGATTTCAATTTTACTCCATTTAAAACAATGTTGGCTGTGGGTTTGCCATAGATGGTAGATGGCCTCTATCAGTTTAAGAAATGTTCCCTCCATATCTGTTTAATTAAGCATTGTGATCAAGAAAGAATGCTGGACATTGTCAAAAATTTTTTCTGCATCTATTGAGAGAATCATATGGTCTTTGTTTTTAATTTGTTTATGTGATGTATTATGTTTATGGATTTACGTATATTGAACCATCCTTGGGATAGTGGAATGAAACCCACCTGGTCGTGGTGTATAATTTGTTTGAAGTGTTGTTGAATTCTGATTGCTAGGATCTTATTGAATATTTTTTCGTCAATATTCATTAAAGATATTGGTCTATAATTTTCTTTTCTTGTTGGGTCTTTTCCTGGTTTGGGTATCAGGGTGATATTTGCTTCATAGAATGTTTTGGGAAGCATTGTTTCTTTTTCTATGTTTTGAAAAGGTTAAGTAATATAGGAATTAATTCCTATTTAAAGATTTAGTAGAATTTTATTGTGAAACCATCATGTCCTGGGCTTTTCTTTTTGGGGAGATTTCTTATAGTTGATTCTATTTCAGAATTTGTTATAGGTTTGTTCAACATATTGACTTATTTCTGGCTAAGTCTAGGAGGTTGGCATGTTTCCAAGTATTGATCTATTTCCTTCAGGTTTTCATACTTCTGAGAATAGAGTTTTATGTAGTATTCATTAAGGATTTGTTTAATTTCTGAAGGATCTGTTGTTATTTGACCTTTAACATTTCTGATTGATGAAATTAGGGATTTTACTCTTCTACTTTTGGTTAGGTTAGCCAAAGGTTTACCTATTTCATTGACCTTTTCAAAAAACCAACTCTTTCGTTGATCTGTTGTATGATTCTTTTGTTTTCAATTTTATTTAGTTCCGCTGTAATATTAGTTGTTTCTTTTCTTCTGCTAGGATTAGGTTGGAAAGTTCTTCCTTTTCCAGTTGCTTGAGATTTCCCATTAAGTTCTCAACTTTCTCTCTTTCTGTTCACTTGAGGAATGCCTGCAATGCTATAAGTTTTCCTCTTAGGACTGCCTTTGTAGTATCCCAGAGGTTCTGATAGTTCATGCCTTCATTATCATTTTGGACCTAAAGTTTGGTAATTTCCGTCTTGATATCATCTATGACCCAGCTCTCATTCAGCATGAGGTTATTTAATTTCCATGTTTTTGTATGTGTATGCAGATTCCCATTGTTACTGAGTTCAAGTTTTATTCCATGATGGTCAGAAAATACAAGGAATGATTTCTATTCTTTTAGGTTTGCTGAGGTTAGATTTGTAACCTAAGATGTGATCAATTTTGGAGGATGATCCATGGGCTGATGAGAAGAATATATATTCAGTTTTGTTAGAATGAAGTGTTCTGTAGATGTCTGTTAGAGGAAAATGTTGAATGATTAATTTTAAATCTAAAATTTTGTTGCTTAGCTTCTTTTTGAAGGATCTATCCAACACTGCCAGAGTAGTGTCAAAGTCCCCAACAATTATGGTGCTGAAGGACGTCAAGTTGCTCATGTCGATTAGAGTTTCCATTATAAATTGAGCCACATTCTTGTTGGGTGCATAAATGTTGGTAATTGTAATCCCATTTAGTTGAGTGTTGCCCTTTACAAATCAGCAGTGACCATCATTATCTTTCCTTACTTTTCTTGGTTTAAAGCCTATTGTATCTGTAAATAAAATTGCAATTCCTGTCTTTTTCTGCTCTCCATTTGCCTGAATTACAGATGGCAATCCCATCACCCTGAGTCTATGTTCATCTTTTAAGGTAAGGTGAGATTCTTGAAAACAGCACATGTCTGGCCCGAGTTATTGTATCCACTGAGCCAACCTGTGCGTCTTTAGAGGGCAATTTAAGCAATTCACATTAATTGAGAGTAATGATAAGCCAGATAGAGTTTTGGGTATTGAGTTTTTTGAAAGTCCAGTGGTCATTTTTAATACTTTTGCCACTAGGGAAGTTGGAATTTGATCAAAAGTTTCTGAGTGAACTTACTTTTGTAGTGGAGGATTGTGTTATTCACTATGGAGGATAAGTCTGAGAATGTCCTGTGGAGCTGGTTTAGTTGTGGCAAATTTCTTCAAGATGTGATTGTCATTAAAGTATTTAATTTCTCTGTCATAGATGAAACTCAGTTTAGCTGGATACAGGATCCTGGGTTGAAAGTTATTTTGTTTAAGGAGATTAAAGGTCAATGACCACCCTCTTCTAGCTTGAAAGGTTTCATCAGAGAGATCTGCAGTCATTCTAATGTTCTTCCCCTTGTAGGTTATGGTTTTCTTACCTCTGTCTGTGATCAGAATTTTAACTTTGGTGAAGTTAATTATAATGTGTTATGAGAATTTTTATATGGGTTGAGTCATGCCGCTATTCTGTAACTGTCTGCTATCTGAATTTCAGGATCTCTAGGCATGTCTGGAAAATTCTCTTTGATTATTTTATGAAGTAAAGCCTCTGTATCCTTCACAGTAACCTCATCACTTTCGTGTATTCCTATAAGGTGAATATTACATCTCTTTGAATTATCCCAGAGCTCTGAGAGAATGATCTGGTTTGTTCCCCACTTTTTTTCCTCTTTGGGCATTTGGGAACAGTCAATAGCTTTTTCTTCAATGTCAGATATCCTTTTTTCTGCCTGTGCTATTCTGCTACTGAGGGATTCTACTGTATTTTTCAGATCTTTGAGGGCTGCAAATTCTTGCCTCAATGTGTCAAAATATTTGGTCATTTTGTCTTTGAAATCAGTGGATTATTGTGACATCTTTTGAATTACTCCTTGAATTTTTAATTCAATCTTTTTCTCCATTCTGCTGATCTTGTTTGCTATCCAGATTCTGAACTCGATTTCTGACATCTCAGCCATCTGTTTATGAATAGGGTCTTATGCTGTGTCTGCCTTATTGTTCCTTGGGGGAGTTTATCTACTCTGATTATTCATGCTGCCAGAAGTTTTCCATTGATTCCACCTCATGATTATTTTTCACTGTTGACTAGGTGGGAAGTTATTATGAAATTGAATTAGGATCTTCTGAAGTTATGGTTAATCAGCCCTTTGTCAAGGATCTGGGACTGATTATTGCAGCTTTTTCCCCAATATGTTTTTAAAAGACCCATAAAGAATTACTGTCTGAGGCTGAGGAAACTTGCTTGGTGTGGTGATGTTAGGTGGCTCTGTCTTTTATTCAGCTAATTCTTAACTGATCCTAGTAGATCAGTGACTTGGATGAAGTCTTAGCTATGAAGAAATATAAGTAACTAATATACCCACACCCTATGGACAACTGGAAGAGGAAATCAACCATTTTTGTTGCTATACAGCTAGAGAACCACCCAAGAGGGTCTTTGGGTGATTGGCCAAGGTTAGGAGTTCCAAACCAAATGAACTAGTCAGTAAGAACTCTCAAGTGGGAGAGTTCAAAAGATCTCCCCCAAATAGATTCCAGAGGTCTACCAGCTGCTCATATTTGGTTTGCTCCATTGCTCTGTGGAATCAGAAAGGCCCATCCGGTATCAGAGTTGGACCAGGGGGCTAGTCTCTTTCTCCACTTTACTCCTTTTTAATACCCAGTAACTGGTGAACCCACAGAGCTGTAGTCCTGCTCCCTCCAATAAGCAGAGTGCCAGGGCTTAGCACTTTTCAGAGTCAAAGGAAAGTCAATGCCCCTGCAGCCAGACCACTTCCCTCTGCCACCACCTGGGTGAGGGAGCTGAGGCCTGCCTGCCTCAGATACTCAATAGCCACAGTGAGTGTTCCAGTTGGACTCAGTCTAATCCTGAGGGTAACACGTTAGCGAATGTTTTACTCCCTCAGCCACTGCGCCTTTGCCCCTGCTGCTCCGCAGCACTAGTATCCCTGTAGTGTGAGTTCTGGTTTCCTCTGGTGATCCTCAGAGTTGGAGAGGTGTCTCTCCAAGATTAGACCCTCATGGGGTCACTCTATTTTTGCTGGATCTTTGTAGGAAGTGACCCTGTGTATATCCTCTGTAACTGTCCTATCCAGGGAGTTCTGGCTGTGGGAGAAGGTCCATAGCATGGTGCACATGGATCCAACAGCAGGGTGAGGGATGCTGCACATGGTTCTGGCAATACCTGGCACCTAGTGTCTTCAGCAAAGAGATTGCATATCTCCAGCAGTCTCTTGCCAGGTGGGGGACTTGGCACGGAGGCAGGGAGGGCGGTAGAGGGCACAGGAAGCACAGCTCCAAGTCTCTGGCCAAGCTGGGTGGGGCGCTTGGCATGGTGGCAGGGAGGGCACCAGAGGGAGGGGGCGGAATGAGCAGCTCCAGGCATCTCTGGCCAGGCTGGGAGGCTTGGCACAGAGGCAAAGAGGATGCAGGACACACGGCTCCAGGAGTCTCTGGCTGGGCAGGGGGACTAAGCACGGAGGCAGGGAGGGCACAGGGATGCATGGGTCCAGGGGTCTCTAGCCAGGTTGGTGGGGGGGGCGCTTGGTCTGGCAGTTGGAGTGGGGGATGGCAATGCTCAAGAGCCTCCTCCCACACTCTCAGCAGGGTTTAGGCTTTTGGTTCACCAGGTAAGGGGGGAAGAGTGGACTGGAATTTGGAATGACTGTGAAAATTTTAACTCAATTGTTCTGCCTAGCAAGAGAGTGTTCAGAGTCATAGCAGGGTCCCTGTGAGGAAGTAGTCCCCACTTCCTACAGCTCTCACCCGTGGAGTGAGACAAGAGGTCCTCAGTTCACCGCTCGCCTGTAGGAACTACAGGAGCAAACAAAGAGAAAACGGAACAACAACAACAAAAAAAAAAATACAAGGAAGAACAGCTTTATTGAGGGAGAGGAAAGGCACTTTTCCTGTCAGATCAATTTTGTATGCAGCTTGCCTCAGCAGAGGTGACCTGCAATTATCACTTCTCTCTCAGCTGGACTCCCAGTCATCAGCTTAATTGGGATTCTTTCTGGACTTTATTCTTCCCTCTGGACAGGAGCTTCTTTTGGAAGCTACCTCCAGTCTTCCATTTTTCCCCTCCCCCCATAACTTTCAATATGATATTGGCTGTGGGTTTTCTGTAGATGGCCTCTATCAGTATGAGAAATGTCCCTTCTATGTCTATTTTTAAAAGTGTTCTGATTATGAAAGGATGCTGGATATTATCAAAGGCTTTTTCTGCATCAGTTGACAGAATCACATGGTCTTTGCTTTTTATTTTATTGATATGCTGTATTATATTTATAGATTTGCATATGTTGAACCAACCCTATAACCCTGGAATAAAGCCAACTTGACAATGGGGTATAATTTTTTGATGAGTTGTTGAATTATGTTTGCTAAGATCTTATTTAATATTTTTGCATCGATATTCATTAATGATATTGGACTATAACTTTCTTTTTTTGTTGGATTCTTTCCTGGTTTTGGTATCAGAGTGATATTTGCTTGATGGAATGTGTTGCAAAGTAGTCCTTCTTTTTCTATGCTTTGGAAAATGTTGTATTATATAGGTACTAGTTCCTCTTGAAAGGTTTGATAGAATTCTGATATGAAGTCATCTGGTCCCAGACTTTTTTGTTTTGAGAGATTTAAGTGATGGAAATAGGTCTATTCAAGTTGTCTAATGCTTTCTGGTTGAATCTAGGAAGGTGGCTTGCTTCCAGGTATTAGTCCATTTCCTTCAGATTTTCATATTCCTTGGAATAGATTTCTTTTAGTATCATTGAGGATTTTTTTAATTTCTGAAGCATCTGTTGTTATTTCTCCTTTATCATTTCTGATAGATGATAGTAGAGATTTTACTTTTCTATTTCTGGTTAGGTTGGCCAAAGGTTTATCAATTTTATTAGTCTTTTCAAAAAACCCAACTTTTTGTTTCATTAATCTCCTGAGTGATTCTTTTGTTTTAAATTTCATTTAATTCTGCATAATGGTGGTTATTTCTTTTCTTCTGCTGGGTTTCAGATTGGAATGTTCTTTTTTTTTCCAGTTGCTTAATATGATCCATTATTGTCTTCCTGTCTTTCTGTTTTCTTGATGAAGACTTTCCATGTTATAAATTTCCCTCTTAGCACTGCCTTTGCACTATCCCATAGGTTTTGATAATCTGTGTCTTTATTATCATTTTGTTCCAAATATTCGGTGATTTCCTCTTAATGTTGTCTCTGACTTAGCTACCATTCAGCCTAAGATTATTTAGTTTCCATGACTTTGTTTGAGTATGAAGATCCCTGGTGCTGTTGACTTCAACTTTTATTCCATAGTGGTCCAAGAAGATACAAGGAATAATTTCTACACTTTTAAATTTGCTGAGCTGCTTGGAGAATTTACACCTTCATCTTAACTTTAGCAAAGTTAATCATAATTTGTCTAGGAGATGCTTTATTTGGATTGAGCCTTGCTGGAGTTTTAAACCTGTCTGCTATCTGAAGTTCTGTATGTCTTGCAATGCTTGTGAAATTCTCCTCCCAAATCTCTTGGAGTAGAGCATTTTTACCTTTAGGACCATCCTCTTCTCCTTTGGGAATTCCTTTAAGATGAATGTTTGATCTTTTGGAATGATACCACAATTCTCTCAGGGAATGATCAGTTTTTGCTTTCCTTTTGTCAGTCTCTTTGATTGTTTGGGAACATTTCAAATATTTGTCTTCAGTTTCACAAATCATTTCTTCTGCCTGTGCAACTCTATTACTGAGGGATTCTACTGTATTTCAGATCTCCTCAACTAACTTTCTCATTTCCTTGAGCTCTGCTATCTCTTTTTCTCATTATGTACATATCTTTAGTGACTTGGGCTTAGAATTCATTAATTTCTGGAGACAACTTTAGAACTACTCTTTGCAATTCAATTTCTATCTTTTTCTCCATTCTATTTATCTTATTTGCCATCCATATTCTGAATCTGATTTCTGACATTGCTGCCATTTGTCTATGAATGGCATCTTCAGGTTTATCTCCTTTTTCATTCCTTGATCTACTCTGGTTATTCATGTTGTCAGAGTTTTTCTGTTGGGTCCGCATTATGTTTATTTTCCACCATTTGGTTATTGGAACTGGTAGGGTGAGATTCAGTTGAAGTTCTCAGATAGTAAAGATAGCCCCTTACCAAAGTGCTAGGCTTTGTAATTGTGGCTTATCTCCTACAACCTTACACAGGCTCCTTTCAGAGTTTTGGCCAGAGACTCTGAGGACCTACTTGGTGAGATAGCAAAACCTAGCTCTATTTCGATATTAGCCAACCTCTACCCTATCCTAAGAAGCCACAGTATTAGTTTTAAATCTCCACTGTGACGAGATACAAATAGCTGCCATGCCCAGCCCCCACCCTTCATTTATTTTCCACTACAGAACTTCGAAGGATAACCTCAGAATATCCCTGTGTGGCCATCCCCAGATACATGTTCCAATTAAATAGTCTCAGGCCCTGAAAACCCTGCTCAACAGAGAGGGATTCTGGGGTCTCCAACAGCACAATTGGAGCCAGGGATCCACATCCTACCTGCCAGATTCAGTCCACACTGTTGTCTACTTTTCTTCTCACAGGCCCATTGGGAGCCAGGGGTCACACCCCCACTCATGGGTCTCAGTCCACACCCAGCTAGGCTCTGTTTGCCAGACAAGTTGGAGTCAGGGTATCCTGCCTCTGCCTGCCAGTTTCAGCCCACTGCCTAGAAAGCTCCTGTTCACAGTCCCTGTTGGAGTCAGGGCACTGTACCCCACCCTGCAGTCTCAGTCCACACCTAGCCAGACTCTGTTTGCCAGACCAGTTGGAGTCAGGAGACCATGTACCACCTGCCAGTCTCAGTCCACTGCCTGCAAGCCTCTCTTCACAGGCTCTGTTAGAGTCAGGGCACTGCACTATGCCCACAGGTCTCACTCCTCACACCATAAGCCTCTGCTCACCAGCCACACTAGAGACAATGGACCATGCTCTAGCCCTCCAGTCTTGGTTCACACCCTGTAGGTCTTGGCTCACACTGGAGACAGGGGATAATGCTCTAGCCCTCATGTCTTGGTTCACAACAGACTTATCGAGGGTTTTGTTGGATACAAGGAACCATGCCCTTGCTCTCAGGTCTCAGTCCACACTTTGCAACCCTCTGCTCTCAGGCACAGCAGGGGCTGGGGAACAGACCTGTCTGCCAAACTCAGTCCACATAGGGCAACCACTATCCCTGTGTGAGTGCCGTCAGAGCCAGGGGTTCTGCTCCCTGTCCTTTGAGACAAAGGCCAAACCAAGGGTCAACATCACTACTGGCCAGGCATAGTCATAACCAAAGAATTCCTCCTCATCCCACTAAGTGTCCTTTTTTCCCCCACACCCCCTTTATTCCCTGTTAGTCACAGATTCTGTCCTGATGTTTGGTAGTCCATGCTATGCCCAGATCTCTTAGAACAAGAACAAACACTCCGTGTTCAGCAGGGGGCAATTTCAGACCACCATGCGAGGGGGAAAGGGAGGACTGGGAGTTTGGACTTGTGGGGAGAAATAAATGTTCAATTTCATGCCTGGCAGGGTAGTGTCTAGGTTCATAAGTGGGACCTGCCTGGAGAAAGTTAAAGTGAGAGGCCCTTTGATCCCTGTTCTTTTCCAGATAGCCTGTGGCAGGCCTCCTACTTGGAGGAAGAGTCTCCCATTCTCTAGTTGATAGGCTTTGTACCTGTAATTTGTTTCCTTTTCTTTTTCTTTTTTTTCTTTTTTTAATTAAATCATACATTAGTTCAATCAAGGGGTCCAAAGTGCTGGTTTCATATACAATCTGAAATGTTTTCATGAAACTGTTAACATAACTTTCATGGCATTTTCTTAGTTATTGTATGAAGACATTTGTATTCTGCATTTAGTAAGTTTCACCTGTACCCTTCTAAGACACACCATAGGAGTGGCCCCACCAATTACCCTCCCCCCGTCCCTCTCTTCCCATATTCTTGTGCTATAGTTGGGTTATAGCCTTCATATGAAACCTTTAAATTAGATTCATAGTATGGCTGAGTACATTGGATACGTTTTCTTCCATTCTTGAGATACTTTGCTAAGAAGAATATGTTACAGCTCCATTAATGCAAACATGATAGAGGTAAAGTCTCCATCTTTCTTTGAGGCTGCATAGTCTTCCATGGTATACATGTGGCACAATTTATTAATCTATTCGTGGGTCGATGGGCACTTGGGCTTCTTCCATGACTTAGCAATTATGAATTGGGCTGCACTGAACATTCTGGTACAAATGTCTTTGTTGTAGTGTGATTTTTGGTCTTCTGGGTATATACCTAGAAAAGGAATTATAGGATCATATGGCAGGTCTATTATTCTATCTCTAACTACTCTCCAAACATCCTTCTAAAAGGAACATATTAGTGTGCATTCCCACCAGCTGTGTAGAAGTGTTCCCTTTTCTCCACATCCATGCAAACATCTCTGGTTTTGGGATTTTGTCATGTGGGCTAATCTTAGTGAAGTAGATGATATTTCAAAGTAGTTCTGATTGGCATTTCTCTGCTGATTAAGGATGGTGAGCATTTTTTCATATGTCTGTAGGCTGCACGCCTGTCTTCTTTAGAAATGTTTCTCTTCAAGTTCTTTGGCCACCCTGAGATGGGATCACTTGTTCTTTTCTTGCTAATACATTTGAGTTCTCTGTGGATTCTGGTTATTAAACCTTTGTTGGAGGCATAACTTGCAAATATTTTCTCCCATTCTGAGGTCTGTCTGCTTGCTTTACTTACTATGTTCTTGGCTGTACAGAAGGTTTTTAGTTTGATCAGGTCCCAGTAGTGTATTTTTGATACTGCTTCAATTGCCTGGAGCGTCCTCCTCATAAAATTTCACTCAAGCCAATTCCTTCAAGAATTTCCCTTGCACTTTCTTCTAATATTTTGATAGTTTCATGTCTTAAGTTTAAATCTTTAATCCAGTGAGAGTCTATCTTAGTGAATGGTGAGAGGTGTGGGTCCAGTATTACTCTTGTACAGGTTGCCAGCCAGTTCACCCAGCACCATTTGTTAAATAGGGAGTCTTTTCCCCACTGAATGTTTTTAATTGGCTTGTCAAGGATCAAGTAATGGTAAGTATCTAGATTCATCACTTGGTTCTCTATTCTGTTCTAAACATCTACTTCTCTTTTTTTGTGCCAGTACCATGCTGTTTTGATCACTATCGATTTATAGTAGTGTCTCATGTCTGGTAGCGTGATTCCTCCTGCTTTGTTTTTAATTCTGAGTAATGTCTTGGCTGTTCAAGGTTTTTTCTGATTCCATATAAAACGAAGTATAATTTTTTTCAAGATCTTTAAAATCTGACAATGGAGATTTGACAGGAATTGCATTAAAATTATATATTGCTTTGGGTAGTATAGACATTTTAACAATGTTGATTCTTCCATGAGCATGGTATATATTTCCATTTATTAACATTTTCAGCTATTTCTTATCTTAAATTTCATAGTTCTTTTTATAGAGATCTTTTGCATCTTTTGTTAGGTAAACTCCCCAATATTTCATCTTCTTTGGCACTACTGTGAAAGGAAAAGAGTCTTTGACTGTTTTATCAACTTGGCTATTGTTGACATCTTTAAAGGCTACAGATTTGTGGGTGTTGATTTTGTTGCCTGAGACATTGCTGTATTCCTTGATCAATTTTAAAAGTTTTGTAGTAGAATCCCTGGTGTTTTCCAGCTATACAATCATATCATCTGCAGAGAGTGAAAGTTTGATCTCTTCTGACCCCATGTGGATACCCTTGATTGCCTTTTCTTCTCTGATTGCAATGGCTAAAATTTCCATTACAATGTTGAAGAGCAATGGAGAAAATGGGCAACCTTACCTGGTTCCTGATCTAAGTGGAAATGGTTTTGATTTAACTCCATTCAATATGATATTGGCTGTGGGTTTGCTGTAGATGACCTCTATCAGTTTAAGAAATGTCCCTTCTATACCAATTTTTTAAAGTGTTCTGATCATGAAGGGATGCTGGATATTGTCAAAAGCTTTTTCTGCATCAATTGGTAGAATCATATGTTCTTTATTTTTTTAATTTGTTTATGTGGTAGATTACATTTATAGATTTTTGAATATTGAACCAGCCTTGAGATCCTGGGATAAAGCCCACTTGGTCATGGTGTATAATTTGTTTGATGTGTTGTTGGATTCTGTTGGTTAGTATCTTGTTACATATTTTTGCATCAATATTCATTAGTGATATTGGTCTATAATTTTCTTTTCTTATTGAGTCTCTCCCTGGTTTAGGGATCAAGGTGATATTTGCTTCATAGAATGTGTTGGGTAGTATTCCTTCTTTTTCTCTATTTTGGAAGAGGTTTAGTAATATAGGTAGTAGTTCTTCTTTAAAGGTTTGGTAGAATTCTGACGTGAAGCCATCTGGTCCTGGGCTTTTCTTTTTTGAGAGATTTTGTACAGTTGATCCTATTTCAGAACTTGTTATAGGCCTGTTCAATGTTTCTATTATGTTCTATGTCTTGGTAAGTGGCAAACTTCCAAGTATTGGTCAATTTTCTTCAGATTTTCATATTTCTGAGAGTAAAATTTCTTGTAATATTCGTCAAGGATTTTTTGAATTTCTGAGTGATCTGTTGTTATTTTGTCTTTACCTTTTCTGATTGATGAAATTAGAGATTTTACTCTTTTTTTCCTGGCTAGGTGATATAATTTGTTTTCTTAATTGCCCTTCTTGGATTTACAGTTTGCCAAACTTCTTTCTTGGCTCACCTGACCTTTGGCTTCATAGAGTCCAATTCCTTCCAGTTTTTCTTCCTCTGCTCAGAAGCCTTGGCAAGAGTTGCTACTAGTCAGCCATCTTCCCAGAATTCCCATACCTTTTCTATTTTAGTAGAAACCAGGTGAGAGATCGGGTCTGAGGGTGTCTTGCTGTTGCTCAGCCTGCTCTCCAACATGTGAGCTCAGGGGATCAGCCCACCTTGGCCTCTAAGAGCATCCAAATATTGTAGTCATACGTGGAAAGCCATTGACCTCTACTTAAGAAATGCCCTGATCAGAGGCTTTGAGGAATGTCCAATCCCCAGGCCCCTGTGATAAATATGGATTATGTCAGGACTGCTTTGCATATATGTGGTGGCAGGTATCAGCACACTTTTTTGCTTATGAGGTTTTACTAGTGTCTGTGTATTGAACATGTGGCCCAACATAACTCTTGTATGTCCTTTTTGGCTAAGAAGCCAAACGTTTGGACACCCCTGGCACGGAAGTCAGGAATGGTGCAACTTTCTATATAGACTAATATTTTCCATGATCATCATAAATAACTGCAGCTATGGAGTACACTACTGGACACATTGACTAAACAGATATCGAAAGAAGACCCTCAGTGAAACACCTACCTTCCCCCCCCCAAAAAAAAAAGATTCTAGAGAAAGAAGTAAAACACCATGATAGTGTAATTGAGAATTATGTAACATACCTGTCATTTCTGTGAAATCGCTGTCTGACTTTTGGGCTTTCTTTCTTGGTCTACAACATCCCAGGGCAGGAGGAGGAGTAACCACACTCTTCCATTTGCTTACAAGTCCATGACTTGAGAAGGAAAGGAAGGGTCATTGAATCCCTTGGCCACAGATATGAAGAAACTTTAGGAAGCAGGAATTGACTGCAGAGTAAAGAACCCCACCCTATTGTAAAATTTTGTACCCAACAACAATAACAACAACAATCCCAGACAGCCACTACACATCCTTAGTAGGAGTAAGGCTAAGCTTGAAGATGGAAACCCTGGGCAACACCCATTGTGATGTCATCCGTGGTGACCACATAGTGACTTCATCCTGTAATGTCCTGGGATCCAGGTAGTGATCAAAGATACTTCTTAGCCTTTTCTGCTCACTTCAGCTGGTGTCCCTCAAGTGTTTGATCCAGGATACTCCTTAGCTGTCCATCCACAGAGAGACAAGTGTTCTCGCATTTGTGCCTTATTAATTCTATTGATATTTGAGTTTCCCAGACACTAGGCTGACACAACAGTTGAGATTTTGTACAACAGTGTGACTCAAGCTGTATCACAGGTGACAAAAATGAATGGAGCCACTTACATGGGCCGCTATTTCAAGAACCTGTTTGGAAACCTACCCCAAAACATTCATTTGAGAGAAACTTACAAATTTTCTATACCTGGCTACAAACTCAATTTGGTTAAAGCTTCATAGGCCTTAAGCATGTTTACTTTGCTTGAATCACCAAAGTAATTCTGGTCATTTTAGATGATGACAATGTTTGATGGTTGGTTTGTTGGTTTATCTGTACATGTGTGTATGTGTGTGTGTACAGTTTATTTTTGTCTCTTTTTGTTTCTTTTTTAATTTTTTTTATTAAATCATAGCTGTGTACATTAGCAATCATGGGGTACAGTGTGCGGGCTTCATATACAATCTGAAATATTTTCATCCAACCTTCCGACATAACCTTCATGGGATTTTCTCATTTATTATGTGAAAACATTTGTGCTCTGCATTTAGTAGGTTTCACCTGCCTCTTCTAAGATGCACCAAAGTGTGATCCCACCATTTATCTTCTCTCCACCGACCCTCCCCCTCCCTTTCCCTCTCTTACCTCTTTCTCCATATACATGTGCTATAATTGGGTTATAGCCTTCATATGAAAGCTATAAATTAGCTTCATAGTAGGGCTGTATATATTGGAGAATTTTTCTTGCATTCTTGAGATATTTTGCTATAAAGAATGTGTTCCAGCTCCATCCATGTAAATATGAAACAGGTAAAGTCACCATCTTTCTTTAAGGCTGCACAATATTCCATGGAATACATGTACCACAATTTATTAATCCATTCGTGTATTGATGGGCACTTGGGCTTCTTCCATGACTTAGCAATTATGAATTGGGCTGCAATAAACAATCTGGTACAGACATCTTTGTTGCAATGTGATTTTTGTTCTTCTGGGTATGTACCAATTAAAGGAATTATAGAATCAAATAGCAGGTCTATTTTTAGATCTCTGAGTATTCTCCAAACATCTTTCCAAAAAGAACATATTAGTTTGCATTCCCACCAGCAGTGTAGAAGTGTTCCCTTTTCTCCACATCCATGCCAACATCTCTGGTTTTGGGATTTTGTTATGTGGGCTAATCTTACTGGAGTTAGATGATATCTCAAAGTAGTTTTGATTTGCATTTCTCTGA